>PVKP010018041.1:0-44966 GCA_004027715.1 Plecturocebus donacophilus
TAAAGATTCAAATTGTCTACTGTTTGCCACATATTGTAAGCTTTCCTATCATTATGATTTCCTTTTTTTCTAGTTCTTTCACCTAGAAAGTCCCCCTCCTTCTTCTCACCAAGAACACCTATTAAGAGAACAAATAGAAGCTGAAATCCAGCCCACAGATATCCGATGTGCTGTGACTTGGCCCCATGACTGGCCTAATTCTCATGAAGACGCCAAAAGCACTAGTGGCAGTTCTGGTGAAGAGATACATAAGATTTCAACTGTATTTGCAATCTTTTCTTCTTCTTCTTCTCATTGTTGTTGTCTTAACAACACTGAGATGCAGAATGAGGTGCAATGTTGCAATAGAGGAAGAATAGCATGGTATTAGAAGAACTCACAGGAAGGGCTGTTTGCCAGGTTGCAGAGAGTCAAAGAAGGCCTCTTGGAGGCAATGACATCTCATATAGGATCTGAAGGAAGGTGGCTAGTGATGCAGGACATTGGTCGGGGAAGAAAGAGACAGCATGGTAAGCACAAGGAATTCAAAGGGATGTAGGGGGTGAGGAATTATGAAGGTGGAGGGTTGGAATGGGGAATGATGAGAGTTGATCCTGGGTAGATAAGCAGGAATCAGATAAGGAAGGATATAAAAAGGCCAGGTAGGGGCTTTGAGCTTTCACCTGGGGGCAAAGAGAAACTTAAACTTAGAAGTGTTTACATGGGGAAATGACATAATAGATTTATGCATTAGAAAGATCACTTTGGCTATAGCACTAAAGTGGGAAAAAATTAATTGGGGTGGAGCTTGGAGAAGGAGATAGGAGTATGTATGGTCAGAAAACGCAGGAAGCAGGGAGACCAGTTGGAAGGCTGATGTGGAAATCCAAGTAAAAAGTGATGGAGCCTGACCTGGAGCAGTGCCAACGGAGGGAGTGAGAGCTGGACAGTTTAAAGAGATATCTGGGAGGTTGAATGAAGAGGACTGGGTATGGAGTGGGGGTAGAGAAGTGTCGATGTTACTAACTTGGAAAATTGAGTAGATAGAAGTAGCTTCTGAGATAAGCAACACTCGAAGGGGAGAGGGTTTGGGCAGGCTGCAAGATGATTCATTTGTTTTAAATATGTTAGAAATTCTCATGGAATTGCCAGTCAGTCCATGGGTATGGGTGTATATAGTTGCAGGAAAAAGGTCTGTGTTTTGGAATTCAGATATTTGTGGATTGCTATGTATTTGCACCTCTCTCCCTGGGATTAGGGACAGCAGTCTCTGTTTTCAAACACATGAATATCTATACAGCAAAACATGCTCAATATCCACAGCAGATAGGCCCAAGAGTACACGCAGCTTCCTAACAGTTTGGGTGAGGTTTTTCTGGCAAATGAGTTTGTGAAAAATGTATGAAAAAAACCTGTTAGGATATCAGAGTTTTCTATTTCAGAAAACTAGATGCAAGATTGTCCACCTGTACTATCTCATTTAATTCTTACATCAACCATATGAGGTAGGCATGATTAATTTTTTTTTTTTTTTTACAGAAAAAAACCCCTGAGGTGCAGATAGGTTAATGAAAATGTCGAGATCATAGCATCAGTAGTCAAAACCAGTCAGTCTAAGGTAGGAGAATGTTTCAAGAAGAAAGGATTAGTAACAGGCTCAAATATCATAGGCAGGTAAAGTAAATTGACAATGAAATTGCCTCACTGGATTTGGCAATCTAAAAATTACTTTTGGGGAGGCAATTTCAGGAAAGCAGTTGAAAGGAAGCCAGTTTGTTGGGGGTTAAGGAGTGAAGAGGAGGCAAGAAAGTACGTAGCACAGACTTCTCGGAAGATTGATCATAAAGTGATGAGAGAGACACAGCCAAAGTTTGAGGGAAATCACAAGTTAAGAAATCATTTTTAAAGCATGTTAAATATCCAAGTGAGAAGTGAGGGGACAGTCGGTAAAGTGAGGTCTCCCCAGAGGCCCAAATGAATAGGATCCAGATCAGCAATGGAGGGATGGTGAGAGAAATTACTTTCTGTTTGGAAGAAAGAAGAAAAGGAAGAGAGAGCAATGGCAGGAAGTGTAAGAATTGACAGCATGACCTGTTTTCCACAAGTCATCTTCTGAGACTGGGAGGTGAAAAAGTGACAACTGAGGTGTGAAAAGAGACAAGATGCTTTGAAAAACTACAGCAGATAATGGAAGACACAGCTGATCAGTGATGTACAGAAGGATTGGTCTGCATTGAGAAAGTCAAGTTGAGTCTGGAGGCCTTCAATGTATGGTGCATTAGTCTTAGAGGTTTTGTGGTTCTCTTCTGGGCTGCTCAGCAGATACAAGAACATAGAAACTCACAGTTGCATATACTAGAGCCTTTGTGGGACAGATGAAACCAAAGTGTGATCCTTGGGAGCTGAGGATTTTGCTACAGTATTGAAACCCCAGAGATTCCCATAGGATGCCGCCTTGCTCTAGGTTAGTGGTTCTAAACCTTGATATATATAGATAATCATGGCTGGGTGCTGTGGCTCATGCCTGTAATCTCAGCACTTTGGGAGGCCGAGGCAGGCAGATTACGAGGTCAAGAGATTGAGACCATTCTGGCAAGCATGGTGAAACCCTGTCTCTACTAAAAAAAAAAAAAAATTACAAAAATTAGCTGAGCATGGGCCTATAATCCCAGCTACTTGGGAGGCTGAGACAGAAGAATCGCTTGAATCTGGGAGGTGGAGGTTGCAGTGAGCTGAGATAATCATGCCATTGAACTCCAGCCTGGGCGATAGAGTGAAAAAAAAAAAAAAAAGAAAATCACCTGGGGAATTTTAACTTAAAAAAATAGTAATGTCTATGTCTCATCCTAGGAAATTTTGATTTACTTGGTCTGGGCTGTGGCTTTGGGATTCTTATAAAGTCTCCAGGTGATTGTAATGTGCAGTCAAGATGGAGAATTCTTCTTCTTCTAATCTCCAGTTCCCAAAGCAACTTAATAACCTGTACCAGCCAGGATAGATAGACTAGGTTATGGCACAGTAACAAATAGTGCTGGATTGTCAGTGTCTTAACACAACGAAGGTTTATTTCCTGCTTAGGTAATGTCTACTGCAGGTCTAGGTAATGCTTCTGGGCAGGTGTTCTCCTTGTATTTGTTGGCAATCCCTAGTCACTGAGGCAGAGGAAGAGGAGGATGAGAAAATAAGTCCTGGTTCTTAGATGCTCACCTGGAAGTAACACCCTTTCCCTTCATTCCTATTTCACTAACTAGCATTAGTTCATAGCCACACTAATTTCAAGAAGCAGGAAAAGGCAACTGGATAATGGTGCACCTTAGTAGTGGCCACTTTCTAGAGCCTTCACTAAATGAAAGTAAAAGGGGAGAAAAAGCCTCATGTATTTACTTTCAAACACTTACATAGTGCTTATTACCTGTCAGATATTGTCTGCAGTGGCTTTCAAATAGTAACTAACTTAATCTCCATATCAGCACTATTAAATAGGTAACGATTATCCCCATTTTACAGCAAGGGAAGTTGTGGTTAAATAACTTGGTCTGGGCCATATAGCTAGTAAGTGAGAGAGGCAAGATTCAATTCCAGGTAGTCTGGGTCCAGAGTCCAGGCATTGAGTCTCTAGTCTGCTTCCTCTCAATGTAGATCCTGAGTAGGGCAGCGGAAAGGGGAAAAGGTAGAAGATATAGGTGTAAATGTGGGACTTGGTGCATGCAGAGGAATTTAGTAATGTTTGTATGCTTCACTGCTAGAGCTGGGATAGGGCTTTGGGGAAAGGCACACACCGAGGCTTGGAGAGGAAAAAATGGAATGGAGTGATACTGCTCTAGTGAGGCCAACCCTGGAGGCCACGACAGGGAATCACTTTTGCCTCTTTCCTTTTTTCCTTCTTCCCATTCCTCCATCACAGCCACCCATTTAGCATCTACAGATCGTAACTCGGATCGGTACTGGGGTTTGCTCAGAAACAGAAAGCAGGAATTGGGAGAAAAATTTCCCGAGAAAGTAGTGGTTGGATCATTTGCACATAAGGGATCAAAGAGTAAGTGTCAAACTGAAACTATTTCTAATGCATTTTTGAAAATTTACATAAAGTTACAGCTACTGTTAACTATATTTAAAAAATTTTCAGAGGAGGGGTATTTGATAAAAGAGTCCTTCAGTGAACTAGTAGTAATTCCAAATCATCACTTCCAACATCAATTTTCTAAGCTTCACGTTTATATTGGTTTCGGTTAGACTGGAACACACCTGCAGTTCATTCAGCCAGCTTTCATTCTGCTGTGACTTAGGAGTCAGTGGACACTTCCGGGGATTGGAATTCTTGGTGATCACAGACAAGGTCTCTCTAATTACCATACCCGGAGGGACAGAAGAAAAGAACAAATGATTCTGTTTTAAAATGGAAGTTTGGCAATAAAACAAAACGAAGCTCTTTCTTTGTAAGACATTGAAGCTTTCTAATTCCTCTTTCATCTGTTAAATCTTGTAGTTTGTTCACAACATATGGAGTCTGCAACACGCTTTTAAAATGCTGTATTAGCACCTTGTTGGAATTGGCCAGCACGTTCCTTAGGGCCAGTGAGTCTATACGATGCTGCCACTCGATTTTCCTTGACTCTATTTTGATTTGGAACAGTTGCAAGTTCCCAATCAGTTCTCAACAGTTGCCAAGGGTTTCTGTTCTCTCATGGGCCGCAAAATCAGTGATGGCAATAGAGATCCTTAAGGTTGCTGGTTGTTACCACAGTAGCATAAGATTAGGTTATTTTCTATTATTTACAAGGAGCTCTGGCTACAGGGTCAGGAGACCTGATTCTAGTCTCAGTGCAGACTGTTCTAAAGCACTGTGTCATCTGGGACACAGTACTTCATTTTTTTGGGTCTTGGTTTCTTCCTTTATAAAATGAAAACTTAAACTAGAAGATTAAGAAAAGTAAGCAACCTTTTGATACTTCTTAACTACCACATTTTTATGATCATTAAAATAATCCAAACGTTATAATGCTATGGAGTTGTTAGAAACAAGAAAGGATGAATGTCATTTTAATCGCATCTGCAGATGGAAATAAGGAAGTTCTACCAGTAATTCTGTGACTGTGTCTTAATGGAGTCCAAAAGAATTTCCTCTTTGGGAAATGTGTGCTAATACACCCACAGAGGAATGATTAGGAACAAGGATATGTATATACTAGATGGGAAATGCTGAGAAGCTGAGATTTGAAATCAGTACCCATAGGTGAGATGTGAGCAGCTGATGATATGCAAAAGAACATATTGATTTGAAATATTCTCTGTTAATGATGATGATGAAATTATTATAGCATGCTAGAAGTCTAGAATAGCAATGAATTATACATGCTTAAAAAATAAGCCTTCGTATTCACCAACCCAGCCAATGAATAGCTGATTAGGATCATTTGAACACAGGTCACAAAAGATTCGCTAGAGTGGGAAATTCAATTATGTGTTTAAGGCTGCTGTGGTGATGGCGGTTTCAGTTCTTCCTACCAACTGCAGGGAGGGAGCTGAAACCTGGCCATATCTCTGAGTGCTGCTATGGCAAGCTCACTACAGATCCAGTCTGCGCCTGAATCTCTTGTTCTTGAACTAAACACACCTGATGTATTTAACAGACATTTCAACTGTAAGGGGATAAACTCCATGGCCAGCAGTGCTTCCTGTGGAAAGCTAGAATAGCCTAGTGTTATTCCACGGAGTCTCTTGGTTTTTTTGCATAAAGATTTTTAGCGGAATAAAATTGCCTTGTGTCAACCTTCTGGGTTTGCTCAGTTGCCTGGGCTCTGAAAATTTCAGAGAGGGAAAGAGAAGAGAGGAGAGAGAGAGAAGAGAGAAGAGAAAGGAGAGGAGGAAGAGGAGAGAGAGAGAGAAAGAAAGAGGAGGTGAGAGAGTGTTAGGTCTTGTCTTGAGGTCAGTTTTGAGGTCAGTGATTGGTAATCTAGAGGGTTCCAAAAAAGGACAGGTGTTGAGATGTGTACGCGGATCCCTGCCTGGGGATTCCCCCTGCTTCTGGTAATCTGACAATTTCTAACGCAGTTATCTCTCCTCTAGTACGTTGTGACCCCAGCAAAAGGAGACGCACCCATCCAACTATCCTTTCGCCTTCAACACTCAAGGCTTCGCTCCACCACCAACCTCTGACTCCGGGGCGGTGCACGTCTGGTCCCCCATTCTTTGACCCTGTTTACACAATCGTCCTTTCTTGACAGGCCCAGGTGCAGCCCCTGGAGAAGAGAGGACGCCTTACACTTATCGTATTTACCTGGAGGGCTTGTTAACAGATGGTTCAACCCAATCCTCACAGTTCCTGGTTCCCTAACTCCGGGGTAGAATCCAATAATTTGCATTTTAAACAAGTTCTTAGGCGGTGCAGATGCGGATGCCGCCACTCCGGGCCACTCTGAGAACCACTGCCTTGGATCAAAGGAGGTGCCTCGGCGTGGGCTCCTCTTTCCTTTCCATCTCTCTCTGCCCCCTTCGCACTTATGCCATTTTCCCTTCTCCGTGGCACATTCAGGCTTTTGGACTGTTTGTAACGGTTCCACTCCTGTGGTTCTCAGCGCCTGGGATTTGGAGGGGCGGGGCGCGTGGTTAGAGGTGCTTCACCCTGGCGCATCTTCGCCCCCGCAGCCTTGACCGTTTCTCCGTCGTTAACGCTGCCCGCCTCACTCCCCGTCTCCCGGGTGGGAATGATTCACCCTCTCCCCCTACTCTTCGCATCACGTGCAGCCTTCCCCAGAACTTTGCAGCGGTGGCGGGCTGGCGGATCGCCTCCTGCGCTCAGCGGCCCTGGAGCAAGCCCCCCGGGCGGCCGCCCCCTCCCCCCACACGCCCAGCCCGGCCCGGGTCGCCGGGGCAGTTCCGGCAGCCTGCTGCGCGCTCGGACTCCCGAGCTCGCGCTCCCTCTCCGGGGGCGGGGTGGGGCGGTGCGGAGAGCGCCAGTGTTCGGGAAGGTTTCGGGCGCGGGGCCCGGAGGGGGGCGGTAGCAGCGTCAGGTGGCTGCTCTGCGTCCCCGCGCCGCCCAGCCAGTCCCTGCCCGGCTCTCGGCCTCGGCTGGAGCGCGAGCCTGTCCGCACCTCCGCCCCTGGAGCCGCGTCCGCGCCAGCAGCCCGGCCCCGGACCCGAGCGGGAGACGCTGAGATGTGAGCCTCCGACTGGCCACCTCTCTCTCGGGCACCCGTCTCTCCCACTCCACGGGCCCGACTGGACCTCGAGCGCTCGCCTCGATCTCCGGGGAGAGGAGCAACCACCAGGCGCACAGCCCAGCAGAAGTTGGGCTGCGCTGGGCGGCCGGGAGCTCGCTGCGCGAGGGGGTGGCGAGGAGACCCGGAGACGAGGGCGCGGGAAAGGAAAGGGGTCTGCTGTGAGCTGAGGGTTCCAGGGGGAGCGGGGGCTTGAGTCTGCTGCTGCGCTCCCCCGGCCCCGGGGCGCGGGGCAGGGGGAGCGATGCGGAGCCCGCGCCCAGGCGCCGGCCGCCGCGGTAGCAGCCTCAGCAGCAGCCTCAGCATCCGCACCGGCGGGACAGCGACAGCGGGGGCGGCGCAGGCGCACTGTGCCCCGCGGAGCCTGCAGTTCCCGAGCCCCGTGTGCGGCACTGCCACAGTCGGGGCAGCGGCGGCCGGGGGAGCGCTGCTACCATGAACTGCCTGGTCCTCCTCCCCAGAGCTGCTCATCCGGGTCGGGCTGGAGACAGTCAGGGGACCCCGTCGCCGCCGCCGCGCCCCCTCTTCTTTCGGCTCAATCTTCTCTTCCACCTTTTCCTCCTCTTCCTCCACCTTCTCTTCCTGCATCCCCCCTCCCCCGCCGCGGATCCTGGCCGCTGCTCTCTACACCCAGGATGCCGGGGGGCAAGAGAGGGCTGGTGGCACCGCAGAACACATTTTTGGAGAACATCGTCAGGCGCTCCAGCGGTAAGGAGAGTTGTAGTTCGGGACACCCGCACCTCCATCCCGCCCACACGCGCCCCCATCCTCCCCATCCCATACCTCTCCCAAGGGGGGAGGGGATGCAGGCAGCCTCACCTGGGGGTTTCGGTGGCCAGTTGGGCTGGATTTGTGGGTGGGGGTGGCAATGAGGTGGTGGAGGAAAGTTAGTTGCATTCTGACTCACCCCCTCCCACCTGTGCAGAGCCCAGAACGGGAGGAAAGAAAGGGGTTGGATAGGGTGTAGTAGGTACATCTGGAGCATAGCGTTGAGTTTTGCTTTTATTTTTCTGGTTCTTCCTTCTCCCACATTTTTTCCCAAAGTGGGCAGCAGGGACTGACCACATTCTGAGTTAATCTCAGTGGAAAGGTTTCCCTCAAGTTGGGAATGGCTGCGAAAGTGGCTACTTAACAAGATTTAAATCTCTGGAAAGGCTTTTGGCCCTCATGGGCACGGGGAAAGGTGCTTTGTGTTGGGGAGAGTAGTTGGGGTTGAACCTAAAAAAGAGTTCAGTGATTGAAAGATGGGAAGGTAGTTACTGTGGACAAATTGGTGTTTAAAGTTTCTTCTTGCTATGTTTTACATTGTGTATTGGTCTATATATTTCGTTTGACTTAAACACGAGAAACATAGAAGCGAAGCAGTAGCTGTCGTGCTTTTAATGCAATTAGAAAAAAATTCAAAAAGATACCATCTTACCTTGCTTCTTAATGTTTTCTTGCCTTAATGTGTCTTTAAAATACGATCCACTTATACATTCATTTCCTACAAGATATTCAGGATGGGAATGGTTATACATTTCCACATTTTGAGACCTTATAAACTTTACATCTTACTGAAATCTGCATTTTCTACTTGTTTTTAATTCTTTTGTATAATTTTAAACTTCATAAGTAAGATATGTTGAATATCTTTTAAAGTTTTTCCTTCAGAGGCTGTTATTTTGAGATCTCTTGCTTGGAGAATAATGAGAAAGACATTTCTGTATATGGAGTAGAGTAGAGCTTGGAACAAAGCAATGGAAATACTCTATGCAGTTCCACAGTACCTTGTTTATTCATTCAATGAAACAATATTTATTTGGGTGCCTGATACCATAGACATTCTGTGGTTTCTTGGGATTAAAAAACTAATTAATATACATCCCCTCTTCTTAAGAGGCTCCCTGCCTACCTGGAGGCACACAGAAAGACAGAGGCACACTGAAGTGGTAACAAATGATTAAATAAACGATCCTTACCTAAATGGTAGATTAGATTATATGAATTCTTAGATTAGAATCTCTTTTAAGACTATGCTTGCAAATATTTCCCCTCATTTTGAGACTAACTGTATTTAAGTGTCTCAACGTATTTCCCCGAAATATCTGACTTGGTATTTGTTTTTAATTTGAGGTTTTAAACTTTATTTCTTCATTTTGGCCAATGCCTGAAACAATATGAGTCTACAGCAGCAGTGTTGTATTTGAGTTGGAAAAAATAGCTAATAGGGTCTGGCTTAGTATTCTTTTAAATACCTGTAATATTTTTGAGTTATATAAATTCATAATGGTAGGGAATTTTTATACTTATACATTACCTTCTGTATTAATATTATGCTAAACCTGTAATACAAGGGGATATTACTCTTAAAACAGTTTGGGAGAAGTGTGAGGGTTATTGGAATTAGTTAAGTATATAAGTCTTATTTCAGCTTTCTCATCCTCTTGGGTTGTTTCAACTCCAGGCAATTTGGTCTGTGAGAGGACATTTCAGAGAAGGCCTTAAGAAAATCCAATCTCCAGGCTTATGATTGCTCTGCTTGATAAAGACAAAGAACATGAAAATTCCTTGACTAAACTTTACTAATGAAGCAACTTTGGTTGAAGCTTCTTATATAGACTGTGAAACTGTGAGATAGATTTTTTGAATTTTTACAAATTGTAGATATATTATGAAATGAAGATTTACCTTAGGTGGCTTAGAAATGTCTGTTTCTATTGCCTTCGTTTTATATCTACCACTCAAATTAATATTTTATCTTTTTTACATTTCATGTTCATAATTGTTTTATTGGTTAAATGTTTCTTTCCTGGGTAAAACTAAGTGCAATGACAATTTATCTGTTCTGGCACTTACATGCCACCTCTAATTGCTGATGGGTAACTTTGAATACCACTGCTCAAAGACCCTCAACTGTTTGAATTGTGGTAGATATTTGTAGTAAGTATACATACAGGTGTATGTGATAAATACTGAAATGCCTCAGTACCTTTTTATAGGGAGAACCTCAGAAATTGAGAATTATGGTATTAAATTGGTCTATATATTCATGGGGGAATATCCCACAGTTGTCATTTCTATATGATTTGGAAGAGAAATAGAAAAATTTATCACCAGAAATTGTTTAATTGAGACTAATAGAAAATTCCCTTCAGGATTCTCACAGATGGATCAGGTTTGTCACTTTGAAGGTTTCATTATTCTCTAAGTTAACAACATTGAAAGTGAAGTGTTGGTAGAGCTTTAGTAGGAAGAGAAAGAATAGAAGCCAGCACTCCCAATCTATTTAACAATTGAAGAAACAGAGGCCGGCACTGTCTTTTTACCTGAACCCCAAGAAAAGCTCTTTCTGATTCAATGTTATTTTCTTCTTATGAAAAGATCAGACCTTGTAGTGAGAATCAGCTAAACATAGAAATACATATCGAGAGATACACAGATAATATACAGGCACATAGGTAAACACTCAGATGGTCAGGTATTCATCCAGAAAACTGAAAAGAGGAATTTCCTACTTCTCCTATTTTGAGATTTGTCTGTAAAGTGTGTCCACCACCCTACAGACACAGAGGAAGCAAACTCTTTTTCTCTCTCTTGCACGCAAGGAGCAAAACACAGATGTGGAAACAAAACACACAGAGCAGAGAGAAAGGGTGGGTTGGAGGAGAGAGAGATTATGGGCATGAAAGGGAAATGGACACAAAGAGAAAATGTCAGGCATTTATTTGTCCATGGATATCACTAATGAACTGAAATCTCAGCCAGTTACAAATTTACCAGAACACTTTTTGATGATGTGGAACAAAAGAGCAAGAAGTGTGGCATATTTGAATGTCACTTTTATACCTGAGGATTTCCTAATAAAGCCCCAAACTCTTTAGATGCAGTTTCCCAGAATAACAGCATTGTATTCTGTGTTCCAGAGTAACAGCACTGTATTCTGTGTTCCAGAGTAGCAACTATAACCTATTTGCTATTATGTCACACCTCTTGAGGTTGGATTTTTATTTTCCTTATTTAAGTTGACTCAGTCTGTTGTGAGCGAGCATTACAAGTTGTTACTGGTGATTCGAAGTCTATAAAATAAAATAATGAGGGCTATTGAGTAGGATGGATACACATTTTATAGCCAAATCTCAAAAGAAGCAAGGAATTCCTCTTTTCAGTTTTAAGATAAAAGATAAGATCATTTCTAGACAAAAGGAATTATAATAATTCTTAGCATGTGATTCTAGTAAATATATAGAGTGTTATTCTAAGAAGTTGTAAAGGTTAAAGTAGAAATGCTATAGGACTGTTTAGATAAATTTTTGGCTAGTACGATCAAAATAAGCTGTTAGTAAGGAAGGTTTGAGGACTCTGTGGTGAGTTCATTACATCTGAGCAATGTATCCTAGAAGACCTCTGCCCCAAGGGCTTACAGACTAGATTTGTATCTAGAGCATTATTAGGATATCTTCCTTTATTTAAATTTCAATTCTTTATGCAAACTATTAAGCTAAATTGGGCTCTAGGGAGCAGTAAACTTGTGGGTAGAGGTTAAGTATCTGGAAGAAAGTAACTGTTTTTAGGACTTTTAGGTTAAAATCTAGATTCAAAAGACAAAAAATATTTCAAAGACCTTCAACTTGATTTTGTCTTTGGGCAGCACATTTTACTCTTATGCTGTCTTCAATTCCTTAACAGGTAGGCAGAAATGATATGTTTGAGTTACAGTAAACTGGCTTACTATTTTGAAAAATTATAACTACAAATTAATACCCCTTACCTAGAAATTAATTATTGTTATTTAATATTTTAAGCATTCTGAAAAATTGGAAGCTTATTTCAGTTTTGTGGAAAATGAGAAGTGTTTTTCTTTTTGGGGGAAAAAAGGGGTTCAGGAAAGAAGAAAATAGAAAAGTTAGTATTTTATGAACCACTTACCTTTTGAGAAGGAGAAGCTCAATATCCTCAATTTTTCATTCTGCTTGAGATGGCTAGGTTGTGCAAGCACTTTTTAAAAATACTCAACTATCTCTTGTTGAAAACTCCCAAATTATTTCATGCTGTAATTGACATTTGTACAAACTGAGGTCTTAAAAGAAACCTGTAAGAGAGGAAACCGAACTAGTGATCTATAAACAGAACATAAAAAGAGTAATAACTTTTAAAATTAGCCAATTTAAAAGAAATGATGAAAAACAAATGGACTTTATTTTGGTTGTTGTTGTTATAAAGTTATTGACATTTTTTCTTGAAAGGTCTTCTTTAACATCTAAGAAACTCTTCAGGAAATATTGATAAAACCACACAGTGTTTTTGAAGCATTGGTTTACTCAAGTCTTATAATGTACCTCTTTAACATTTAAAATATCAAAGAGGTTGAAATTATACTGACCACTTCCTGAATTATATTTATAAATAAGCCACAAGATTGTCCCTTGCCTTAGATTCCCCTACTCTGTTATGTAACGAATGCAGCACGTTGCTGATAGAGGGCTGCTTATTCCAAGGTACTGTTGTCTTCCCCTTTTCATCTGTCTTTTGCTTGATTCCAGAAGCAGGATGTGTAAGAAATCCATCTACCAGCCACCTTATAACCGACCTACTAAAAGGACCATATACACACTATTTTTAATAGAAGGGAGTAGCTATGATTATTTTAATGTATAGTAACTGAGTAGATTTCCTAAAGAAACTCTTTAGTCAGTGTTTATCTTTTTCTTTCCTTGTGAGTCACAGCCAAGTTTTTTAGCTTGGAGGACAGTGCTTCTGCATTCTTCACAGTGTAGCCCAGGAAAAGGTGATATTGTTCACCACAGTACTGTGGTTAGTATTTACCACAAGAGGTCACTCTGGGTTCTATCACAGGTGAACCAAGTAGTTAATATTTTTCTCTTTTTCTGTTCTCTCTCCTCCCCCTTCCCGCAACTTGCTCACCCCCACCAAATTTGACTGGGAGGGAGTCAATGTAGTTAGTTGGTCCTCTTAGAAGAAACTATCTAAAATATAAGACATGCAGGAAAGTTAAATGAAAAAAAGGTATTATATTAATTATTAAAATGTATTTGAATTGATAGTGATCAACATTTTATAACTACACAAATGTGATACTAATAAAAATTGTTTCTGTAAATAAATGGATTTAAATACATTTTAGACTAATAGAGCATTTAGCACATAAACAAAATTTTATTGTAAGATACAATTTTAGCATTCCATATACATACAGTATAAGAAATATAAAGTATTGCAGAAACTCCATGCTCAACTTCATAGTGCTTCGTACTCAGAAGGAGACTACATATTTCCCACTTCAACAGAATTTTTCTCTGTGAGACATCTTTATATAATTTATATTGAATTGGTGAAGTACAATCAGTTTATAACAGTGCTTTAATTTTATCAAAAGATAGTTTACAGATTTGTAGTTAGTTCCTCAGGATGTTGTGTGATTCTAGTATTTTGTTTTTACCCAAATTTAAAAAATAAAATACAAACTAAATTATTTAAAATTATTAAATATTATTTTCTTTTCTTTACCTCAGTTCCGATGAGAACGATGGTATGAGTTTTCACATTAAATATTATTTTCAAAGTTCTTCAAATTATTAAACTCCAAAAAAACACAGAATTGAGGATAGACTGTTTTAAGAGTTTTGTTTCCTGTTAGTCAGTAAATTTGAATTTTGGTTTAAGGCAATTCTTTTTTTTTTTTTTCCGGTGGTATTAGAAACCATATATCAAGAGATGCTTTGAAATGTTCCACACAAAACTGGTTTTAATGGGAAAAATTGAAATATGCCTTAACGTACTTTTATAAATAAAAGAGATGTGTTGTGAATCAGATAAATATGAAAAACAAATCACAATCTAAAACCAGTGGCAATTATTGTTGTGGAAATTGAGGTCAAAGAAAGTAGTGTTCATGTGTTCTAGAAAATGGACATTTATAAAACAGGTTCTTTTACCACTAGCAAAGCAGAATTTAAAAAAATTCCTCAGCATTTTTCACTAAATAGGCTAGCTTAATAATATGACACAACTTTTTTTCATCATTTAAAGATGATTAAAAAAAATCATTTAAATATTTTATATAATATAGAAGTTGTATATTAGGAAGGCTGAGTCTTCAAATATAGTTGATCAAATGGAGGCAGTAATAACTATTGTCACATAAATCAGTGTGTATTTTAGACATTTTAATATTTGGTTATATGTGGATATTATTACCTAGTAAAGAGACATATTTTATATACATTCTAGATAGTAGTTTTGTGATATATTAAGTTGCCAAAAGGAAAAAGAAGAAAATTAATGAGTACAGTAATGTAGAAAGAAAGTGTGGCTAGAAAGCTATTTGAAATGTTATTGCAAATAGATTTCTCTTTCCTTTTGGATCTGATCCCATTACAAAAATATAACTATTGAATACAAACTCATGTGGACCTCAAAAGATATGAAATTTGAGGTCTGAGCTTATGTGCACAATCGTACCAGTTTGTAGATGTAAGGACATACAATTGGGAAGTCATGAAAATTTTGGTATGTGAACTAAGCTCCTTGAGGATATAGGTCATACCTTAAAAAGACTTTCCTGCCTTCCACTGTGCAGGGCACACAGCAGTAAGTATTCGTTGAATAAATGCTTTTTTAAATTTTAGTCTCCTAAAGTAACCAAGAGCATAATTAATTTTTTCCCCAAGCCAATGCTGATTAAATCTATTAAATGAGCTTGAATAAGTAATTACATAGTTAAAACTATTTAGTTAATCGATGCATATATCTGAAAACAGAAACCACACTGCATAGGGCAAATCAGACGGTATTCTGAGAGGATGAGAAAGGAATATGAAATGGATCCCTTGCTCATTTCCTATTCCAAATTGAGGTACAGCTGAAATATGTCTACCATTTTTATTTTAATCATCAAGAGCTTGAAAGCTGGACTCTTATACCAGAAAGAACTGCTTAAAAATTTGTAGATTCTAACTAAATTATTTTAACAACTTTGCAGTTAGGAGTTATTGATGGTGAATTTTATCTCTGGGAATCAATCCTTACCTGCTTAACTACCTTCTGAATGAGTTTTGCCTTGGGGAGCAGCTTATAGCCCTGCGCAGTATCCAGCAGAAGAGGAAATGAGTTTTAGATTTTTAGAGACTGCAGGGCCAGCTTCAGCTTGCCATATTTAAAAATCTAAAAACTGAACAACTCACTTGGATTGAGGGGAAAAGTTAACCTTTCTCCTGATCTTTTCTCTAAGCCCTTTTTGGTCTGCTAGCGTTTTTTTTTTTTTTTTTAATTTGAGGGCAAATGAAAACACAAATGAGTTTATTTTTATATATTTATAGCATTGGAAAAAAACAGAGGTGTTCTGCAATGGGGATTAAAGAGTCTCAGAATAAAGACTCCTAAATACAATGCTGATCCTTTTGCTTGGCTCTCATGCCCTTTCTAGTTAATGGATAACTTATCCATTAATGTGACAAAATTTTATTGAGTACCTACCATGTGCTAGGCATGGATCTGGCACTGGGATTCATAATGAACACGAGGACAAAAACAATGTTTCTCTTGTTTTTCTGTGGAGAGCAGTGTGCATATTTACTAGGTTCTAGAGGCCTGCATTAGAGTCCTGGCTCTGATACTTACTAGCTCAGTGACTTAACTTAGATGTACCTAGTTTCCTTATCTATAAAATGCAGTAATAATAGTACCTAGTTTATGGGGTTAGAGTGAGGATTAAGTTAGGCAATACATGTAAGTACAGAGAACAGTGCGTGGCATATAATAAGCATTATATCATGCCATTAGTTATTATTATCATTTAGTTGTTTAAATATTTGAATGCACTATCTATAGTTGATATTTTAAATTCTTAGTCACCATTTCCTTCTGCGCCTCTTTTCAACTAATTTCTCTCTACTCCGTAATGCTGAAAAATTCCTAGAAAATTACAAGTGTGCATTCTTGTAAATCTTCAGACCTTTTCTCGGTCCATATTTTTTCTGGCTCTGCAGGGTTTGCAGTTACACTCGCTTACCCTCTCCACCATTCGTTTTTTAGCTGTCATGAGTTTACATGCTCTCCTGCCCTTTCTACTGGATTCCCTTTTTGTTCTTCTCCTCCTTTCTGCTCTACTTTTCCTTCCTGAAGGGGTAGTCACACAAGTTCTCCCTTCAACTTTCTTTCTGATATCTCCATCCTACCTTTCAGGGAAAGTTTGTCTTCTGCCATCATTTAACCTTTATATACTCTGTCCTGCAGGTCTGTGTTTCCAATGGTATACAAAATTTCTCTTCTTGTACCACTCAAAAGTCATCTAAAACTCAGTGTGGGCTGAGTAGGATTTATTTGCTTTTGGCCTCAGATTGACTTTTTTTTTTTTTTTTTTTGGTAGCTCCCCATTTGTATCCAAAGTGTCTTTAGTATTTTTGTTTTGAGTCTAGAAATGTTAGGGTCATCTTTGACTTTCCATTCAGTATAACATTAGTTTTACTTTCCAACTGGATTATCAATCCTTAGCTTTCTTTTGTGTCTCCTGTAAGTGCTGTGTGCAGAGTGAGTTAATTCATGCCCATTTACTACACTGACTCATCTTAAGGCATGGAGCATGTCCATAACTGACATCGTATGCAGCCTATGTGTCTAACTATGATGGACCAAAGAAAGAACTACAGGTCAAAAGGAAAGAGTTGCCTCATTAACTGAGCTCAGAAACAAAAGGTCTCCAAGAAGGAGGAATGAAATGTGTAATACATTCCCCTTGGTCATTCCTAAAGCAAGTTCTGTCTCTACTAGAGCAATCATCATCAAGGTAATCTTTCTGGAACTCTATGAGGGCATTTCCAAGGCTCACAGAGCAGTGCTCTCAACTGTGCTTTCAGGCACAGTGCTGAGATAGAAAGAGCAAAGGTGTTGAGTTCTTGATAGCACAGACCCCTGTCTAGCCCTTACTCCTGGTGACACACCGAGGCTCTCCATAATTGGGACATCCACTTTGTTGGGTTGCTGAGAAGATTTGGTGAAGTTGCAGATGAGTGGATCTCCCTGTGCCTCATCACAGTAAGGACTTACTACCTAGTCACTTTTTAATATTTTCTCTAGATAAGGTAAGGTAGGGGAGTTTTTTTTTTTAACCTGAAGAGAGCAAGAAATAGTTGGGAATTTCCCAGCAGAAACAGGGGGATCTGAGCTTAAAAGCATTTGAGTTCAATTTACTAAGGCCTTACTTTGGAGAGAATACCAAAACCAAAACCAAACAACCCACCCCGTCCATCCCCACATCGCAACAAAAACCTACTGCCTAGAGCAAAATAAGTATCAGTTCTGTTTACTTCAATACCTGATAATTCTTGGAGAAACAGGAATAAAGCAGAAACATCAGTATCTTCTTATAACCAGCTTAGTGAAATCTGGCCAGAGGAGAGAAATGAATTGAATTTGTAGCTCTGTATCTTTCTCTTAAACAATTAACTCCCGTTGCATAGAGAGTAGAAATTTAAAAAAAATATAGGAGAAAGCTTTAGAAAGTTAAATAGTTTGTGAATGCATTCAGAAAAGCCTCCTTCTGTTTTTCTATCATGTGTGCGGGTTGGACCAGCTTTTTAATTGAAGTTTTTCATCAGTTATCTTGCCATTAGAGTTTAATTGCCGTAAAAGGGTAACTTCAAAGAAAATATAATCTCTTCGGAAAAGATGCAGTCCATTTGCAGAAGTATTTAGGGATTTAAAATGATGGTTGAACATTAAATATATACTTTTGTTTCACTTATAAATACATCTTGACTGATTTAACTTTTATTCCCAAAGATTATGTAACTAGTATAAGTCTTACAGCTTCAGATATTTTAAGAAATTTCATTGTAATAAAATTTAGGAACATTTTATTATATCAGGGTGAAAGTTTTCTGTTGTATTATGAGGCTATGAATCAAATAGGTCATTGTTGCAGTTACATTTTGCTTCTAATGATTCTGACCAGTTTTTATGTTTTAGAAACTTATTTTTTTTCATGAACAAAACACCAACTATTAAAAGTAGAAACATTGAATTGTTGAACATTTTGTGGAGAAATTTTTTTTAAATAACAAGGTTGCTCTTATGTCTACCACTAGAATTTCAGAAATATATTTAAAATATCTCATGCATTTTGAACCACTTTGGCTTGATGAAAAAATGAAGTTAATGCCATCAAAGAAACACAGAAACTTAAAAATGTACCTTTGATGGTGAAGGAGAGAGAAAGTGGAAGCATATTTTTATCTATGATGGCAGCTGAACAAGTTTGAATAAATTAACAGATATTTTTTGCATATTTCAAACTCCCACAGTGATGGTCTGCTTAATGTTGCCAATATTATTGTATAATAATTAGTGTCATTGTGGCAGGTACAAAGCATGTCTGACACTTGCTATATTGCTGGAGGATTGTTGTAGGATAAAGGTGTATTTTGTAAGGGCATGAAAGAGACCAGCTTTATATTCTGTCATTGACCTAGAAATGGGCGGTACACATACCACAAATCGACATTGTGGATGTGGGCATGCCATATACATTATTTATGTTTTGTTTAGCCATCTGTCCCAAGATTTTATTTAACCCAAATACAATTACTATATATGCTTCAGATTGTTCCACTATTACTGTTTTATGAAATGTAAATAGATCTATAGATATCACTCATCCAGAAGACACATTTAAAAAATAATATAGACTATGTGATTTAAATTCACAAGTTTCCAGATGCCATTCAAAGTGTGGGAAAATCTGCTTGGCAACACCTGCCCCTGCCCCTCCCCCCCTTTAAACTTATTGTCAATTTCTTGGAAAAAAAAAAAAAAAACCTGCCATGGTCCTTATCTACATTCTTAACAACGTCTAAGCATTGCTTTATAACTATTTATTGACTGACTGTATGACTTTAAATAGGAATCAGAATTTTTTATTTGATATAGTCATAAAACATTTGTGGGTGTACAGTAATGAACAAATAGACGTAGTCCCTGACTTCGTGGAACTCAGAGTCTGGTAGGAGAGGCAGGCATTCCCCAAGCCCACATCAAATATGTAATTACAAATTGTGGTAAGCATTTTGGATAAAAAGGGGAGGGTGTGATGATCATATGTAACAGGATCTAATTCTGATTGGGAGGCCTTTCTAAGGAAATAGTGTTAAGTTGATACTAAAGTGAGAGATAACAAGAGGATAGGTGAAAAGAAGAATATTTCAGGCAAAGAGAAAACTTGTAAACATTCCTAAGGAGAAAAAGAAAATGAATGGCTAAGTTTGTGAAGCTTAAAGACTAGTGCAGCTGGATTGCCTTTGGTGAAACCAGAAGAAAGACAGTAGGTAAGGATGAGTGACAGTTAGGGGCCTAACTATTCAGGGGAAAGATTTTGTATTTTATTCCTAGCGAAGTGGAAAAATCTCATGGTCCCCAAAGCTACTTTTGTAATGGTTGAAGGGAGGAGGAGCAAGAATGGGAGACCAGCTAGGTCTGGTCTCTGGGCACTAGTCCAGACAAGATATGATGGTGGTCTGGCCTGGGATGGTAGTAGTGGAGATGGAGAGAAATGGATGCATCAGATGTGTTTTGTTGGTAGAATTATTAGGATCTAGTAATGGATTGGATGACATGGATGAGGAGGTGTGAAGGATGACTCCCAAGGTTTTGGCTCAAGCATCTGCATGCAGATGGTGGTAGGGAAG
This sequence comes from Plecturocebus donacophilus, assembly GCA_004027715.1. Taxonomy (NCBI): domain Eukaryota; kingdom Metazoa; phylum Chordata; class Mammalia; order Primates; family Pitheciidae; genus Plecturocebus; species Plecturocebus donacophilus. The sequence goes on from PVKP010018041.1 coordinate 19,877, forward strand.
ATATCCTTGAGATGGGAAAAACTGGAGGAAAGCCATGCTTGGAATGAAACTCTAAAGACCATCTGTATCATCACTGTCATTTAGCTCCCTTTTCTTTCCCATGAAGAAAAGAAGAATTCAGCTAAAGACAGCTTAGCTCAAAAATGGGTACAGATGTGATTTCCACATTCCACTTGCAGAGTTCAGAAAAGAGCCAGGTAGTTAGCTTGGACAGTCTGGTCGCTCTTGTGGATTAGAAACATGTAATTTCAGATTTTGATAAGGGACTGATTTGGATAAGAAACTAAACTTTTGAATAGAACCCAAACCCCAAACCAAACCTAACTTTATAATAAATATTTGACAGTGAGCATTGTTGAAAAGGCTTCTTCAGCTCCTTTTAGAGAAAGTTAGTGATTGCTACATGGGTTTTATTCCGTTGCTTCATATTTTCCTTCTTAGGCATCAAGTTCTGCAATGTATGTTCTTTGAATGAGAGCACTGTGGAGGGTGGGAGCTGTGACTGCCTGCACTCTAATTCCTTCTCACTGAAGCCCCAGTGATGTGGAAGAACAGCTTGAAATAGCCCTCATCTGGGTTGCTCCTCTTGCCTGCCCTTCGCTTCTGTTGGAGGAGCTCAGTGTCCGGGGCTTGAGGGCTTTGAGCGAGAGCCATGGTTTCTGGGTGGTGTGCTTCTCCAAAGTTGGAACTACATGAATACAATTGGGGAAAACGCAGTTGGCTTTCTTCAGACACTGCCCTGGAACTTGGCAAAACTATACACCAGTGAAAATTGTTGTTGTTTTTGGTGAAGCCCTTTTTCTTCTCAACTCCACTCCATTTTCTTTCTTCCTCAGTACTCTAAAATTTATGTGTCTTATCATTTCTTAAAATACTTAAAAACTGCTAGGCCTCTGAAATACTTCTCTCTGGGGGTAATTTGCATAAAAAGGTAAAAAGGAGAGGGAGTCAGAGGGTTAACACCCTAAAAAAGGTGTTCCACCCTTTTTTTCTAAACGTGTTAAAAATTGTATATATTTAAGGTACATAACATTGTTTTGATATACATATAAATAGTGAAATGATTATACAGTCCAGCAAATTAACCTATTCATTATCTTTCATATTTACCAATTTGTGTGTGTGTGGTAAGAGCTAAAATCTCTCTTAGCAAATTTTCAGCATACAGTACAATATTATTAAGCATAATATTAGTTACTGTAGTCCTCATGTTGTGCATTAGATCTCTACATTATTTATCCTACATAACTGCAAGCTTATATCCTTTGATTTCTCCCATTTCCTTCCCCTCCCCACCATCATTGTTAATGTACACAAGATATCTGGATCTGAGAAGGATATGATTATCATAAAAACAAAACAGAAAAACCCCAAAAACCAGTCTAATCATATTGGAGCATCTCAGAGGAAACTATTTTTTCCCTGCTGGAATTGCTATAGAAAGAGAGGAAACATCCCACATACTTTTATATTGCCTTTATTGACTGAATATAACCTTTCTTTGTCCAGAATTTTTTATCAGCCAGGATTATTGATCCTATGATTTGTGTATGATCACCTTTAGGAATGGGACTAATAAGTAGTATTATTAACCTAAGTATAGTTATTTTCCTATTGTCCAAAGAAATTGCTCTATAAAGAGGAAGTGCCTCCTTATATTAAAACAAAACAAAAGCGTAGACAGCAGTTCAGAAATATAGACTGATGGAATAGAAAGTCTTAGACAGGGAGGTCTGGTTCTGTCTTTTCCTTTAGTAGCTACTCTTTTCCTATATTGGACAAGTCCTTTAAATTTCCTGGTCTGTTTTCCCATCCATAAATGAAAGGAAAAGATGCAGAAGATGGGTGCATTCTGGGGTCACCTGAGGATCTTGTTAAAATGCAGGCTCTGACTCAGAAAGTCTGGGGTGGGTCCCAGATTCTACATTGTCAATAAACTACCAGGTGTTGCTGGTCCATATTTTGAGTAGCAAGGCACTGGATTAAAGTGTGCCAGACTTGGCTGAGCGTGAGTCTTACCTCTATGTCTGTATTTTTTGTCTTCACCTCTGAGGGAGTCAATTCAGATCATCTGCATTAGAATTTAGCAATCTCTATTTTTGATGTTCCTGACAAGATTCTATTGCAGCTGCCAGCATTTAGGAATTATTGCGCTAGATTAGTGCTTCTCCACCCTGGCGCATATTAAAACTACCTGAAAGATTTAACAATAAATATCTATGCCTGGGTTCCACTCAAGACCAATTAAAACAGAATCTTTGGGGTGCAGGGACTGGGATGAATAACTCCTGTGGCCCCCTGTAAGCTCCCTCAACTTCCATTTCAATCAACTGTGTGGTCAAGATTGAGAAACACTGGGAATAATCCCTAGGGAGTCATTTGGAATGAAGGGTCTTTGATTCATTTTTAACTTTCTAACCCTTGAAGAAACAGTGCTTGCTTTATTTTATGTTCACCTCTGATAGGATACTGCATGGTATTGAATGAATATAATGGATTGTTTTCAAGTCTTAGCCCCTTGTAGATGCATTCCAGAATCTGCTGACATGGAATTACAGCCTCTGAAATCCTTGCCTCCTGATGGGGATAATGCCCTGATTCTTAGGCACCTCATAGAAGACCATATTGTGTGTTTGATCCATTTGGAGATGGAATGTTTGTAAACATCTTTAGGGATTGAAACAATCTGGATCTCAAGGAAAGTTAAATTTTCCAGAATTAATGGCTCAAGTTTCTCTAAGAGGTGTGAGGACAAACCAAAATTGGTTTCCTTGTCAAGACCAGTTGATAAGAATGGTGATGGTCACTGAGATTCTAGGCAATTTCTTTAAAGACATGATGTTTCCAAAAATTCTAGATTCTCTCACTTTCTAGATTTGTAACTCATTTGCTTTGCAAAGAAGTTATTCCTCTGTAATCAGATTTCTTTTTCCCAGCATGTTTTAAAGCTAAAGGAAATTAAAATTTTCTGGGAAGCAATTTTAATTAATTTGCTATTCTGTTCTTAATATTTGTTAATAATATATTTTTCATTTATTGAAATAAGAATTTTCATGACTACAGGGAAATGTAACAGTTATATGAATATTTCATAAACACATAGAGTGTTTCATTGAACAAATAGAGAAATTTAAAAAAGAAGCTTCTGGATAGTTAATATTCAGCAATTCTATCTAATTTAGCCTTAATTAAAAAAAGCTGTCTCCTTCTCATCTTTATTTCTTATTTTTCTCAAATATTTTATTCTGTAGGTTAGTTCTCAGGGACAAATATAATTTTATAGGTTTTGGTTTGCAGGGTCATTTAACAGTTTATTTTTTTCTAGGTTCTTACATAGATACATACATCTTCTCTGCCACACACATACCAAGCTACCACTGCATATATGACCCAGTGATAGAATCTTGTACATAATAATACCAGCTTATAAATACTTTTTGCTCTAATAGTTTATAAAGACTGCTTACTTTATTTAGTCTCCATAACTACCCAGAATGGTGGGTATTAGTATCACCAGTTTGTATATCAGGCACCTAACAGCTGAATTAAAACTCCCCAGCTTTTTCACAGAAACTTACTGGGTAGTGTGGAGGGGGGATCCAAGTGCTGGGAGAATATTTGAGTCAGGGCTCCTTGTGGTATATTGATTGTTATAAATGTTTACCACTTGATAACATCTTATATAAAGTAGACTTAGCACCATGTGTACTTTACTCAACTATGATTTTATAAAACATTCAAAAATGGTAAAAGCAGTTTCCATGTTTGTCCTCCATAAACTCAGAGTGCCTATAGTTAAAATTAAGGCCTCTAGGTAAACTCTGGTGAGCGCAGTCCAATTACTTAACTCTTTGGTGGTCTTAATTACTGGACTTCAACTTCAAGCATAAAGATCAAGAGCATATTTCCTAGACTATCTTTTAGTCTAAAACTTTAAGTTGGTTTGAAAAAAATCTCTTTGGGTTGTTAGGTCTGATTGACTATGTGAATAAATACTTTAGGGTATACCTGGCAAATACTTGAATTATCCATATTCTATATTATTGGGTAAAATGTAGATATTTTGAAAAATGGGATGAAGAGAAGGCAAAGTCTTAATTACCTACTTTGGATTCTAATTTCTGTGTTCTCCTCCCCAAACAACTCTGCTTCCAATCTAACAGGAAGAGTTAGTTCTTCCTGCAGTGAGTTGCTTTAGGACTTTTCCTTCATTCTTAGTCTTCCTACTTTTCCATCAAAGATAAAAAAAAAAAAAAAGTGGTATAATTTCCACTAGGAAGAGTTTAAATTTGCAATTATTTTAGTCAAGAATTAGAATTTAAGGAATATGTGCTCTAGTTGGCACTTCTGACCTTGGGAATCTAGGCTTTGTGAGTCTCTGACTTATTGCCTGATGAGTGATCAGTAAAAGAGGAAATGAAGTTTTTCTGATTAGGGATAACATGTACAACATCAGACCCAATACCTAGCATAGAGTATGGGCTGTGCTAATGGTTGCTTTTGTTATTAATTTTGTTACTACATAGAGTTGCTGGAGTGGAAGTGAAATAATGTATTAACAAATGGGTAGTGATATCTGGACCCTGCTGAGGTGGAGTATGAACATTCCCATTGTAGAGCTGTTGAAAATGGTATTATGGGGGCAGGGTAATGTTTTTAATGGCAGAATTAATATGGAATAGTTAGAATGATCCAAATCCTAACAAATGTCTTGAAAACTCATCTGTTTACAGAGAAAGAGAGGTTTGTAAAGCCTTTGCAGAGTTGTTTAAAGCATGCTTTGAAAATCGTAAGGTATACCCCTTCATTGGAAAATTGATTCAACAGATCTTCACTAATGTAGCCAAAATTGAAATAGATTAGAAATTGTAGAGTACATCTCATTTAGTAAGTGTAGTCTGAGAAATTTTTTCAATTGTGTATTGTGTATGTACATGTCTGCACGTACGTAGATGCACTTGAGTCACTATGGAAAAACTATTTTCACTATGAGCTTTAATAAAAACACTGAAAAATGCTATTTGCTAGATCAACAGGCCCTTTCATGTTTATATTCTTAAGCCTGTGGGATTATTTTTTCTAGAATACTAGCAATTCATTCAACTAATAAATAACTACTATATTGCAACTCTTTTCTTAAATTTTTTAAAAAATTGACAAGTAAAACTTGAATATGTTTGTTGCATACAATAAGACTTTGCCTTTCTCTTCAATCCCATTTTTCAAAAATATCTACATTTTAACCAATAATATAGAATATGTACAATTCAAGTATTTTCCAGGTATACCCTAAAGTATTTGCTACATAGTCAGTCAGACCTAATGACTCAAAAGCATTTTTTTTCAAACCAACTTTAAGTTTTAAAAAAGATAGTCTAGGAAAGATAATGCTTTGATATATGTATACATTGTGGAATGGCTAAGTCAAGCTATTTCACATATTCATTAACTCACCTGTCACTTTTTTTTTTTTTTTTTTACAGTGAGAACACTTAAAATATGCACTCTTAGAGATTTTCAAATATACAGTATATTGCTATCAACTGTGGTCAACCTGATATATAGTAGATCACTTAAACGTATTCCTTCTGTCCAACTGAAATTTTGGGTCCTTTGACCAACACTCCCCAATGTCCCCACCCTCCAGCTTTTGTTAGCCACCTGCTTTTTCTCTGTTTATGTAAGTTTGACTTTTTCTTTTTTTGAGACAGAGTCTTGCTCTGTTACCAGGCTGGCATGCAGTGGCGCAATCTTGGCTCATGCAACCTCCAACTCCCTGGTTCAAGTGATTCTCCTGCCTCAGCCTGCCAAGGAGCTGGGATTACAGGCACGTGCCACCACACCCAGCTAATTTTTGTATTTTTAGTAGAGACAGGGTTTCACCATGTTGGCCAGGATGATGTCGATCTCTTGACCTCATGATCCGCCTGCCTCGGCCTCCCAAAGTGCTAGGATTACAGACGTGAACCCACTGTGCTCGGCCAAGTTTGACTTTTTTACATTGTGCATGTAAGTAAGATCATAGATCATATGGTGTTTGTCTTTCTATGTCTGACTTATTTCACTTAACATAATATCCTCCAGGTTCATTCATGTTACAATGACAATACTTCTTTCTTTTTAAAGGCTGTATAATATTGCAGTGGGTGCATATACCACATTTTCTTTATCTGTTCATCTGTTGATAGACACTTAGGTTGATTCCATATCTTGGGTACTATAAATAGTGAACAATAAACATGAGCATGCAGATAGCTCCTTGACCTGCTGAATTAATTTCCTTTGGCTATATACCTATTGGTGGAATTGCTGAATCACATGGTGGTTTGATGTTTAAATTTTTTAGGAACCTCCATACTGTTTTCTATAATGGCTGTACTAATTTACATCCCTACCAACAATATACAAGAGTTCCCTTTTCTTAACATCTTGGTCAGTTATCTTTTGTCTTTTTGATAGTAGCCATTCCAGTAGGTATGAGGTAACATCTTATTGTGGTTTTAATTTGCATTTCCCTGATGATTAGTGATGTTAAGCCTTCTTTCATGCAACTGTTAGCTCTTTGCCTATCGTCTCTTTGAGGAACGTCTAGACATGTCTTTTGCCCATGTTTTAATCTGGTTATTTGTTTTCTTACTATCAAGTTGTTTGAATTTCTTATATATTTTGCATATTAACTCTTTATGTGTATGGTTTGTAGATACATTTTACTACTGTGTAGGTTGTCTCTTCACTCTGTGGATTGTTTCCTTTGCTGTACAGAAGCTTTTTAGTTTGATATAATTTCATTTGTTAATTTCTGCTTTAGTTACTTGCACTGTTGGAGTCATATCCAAAGAATCTTTGCCTAGACCAGTGTCCTGCAGCTTTCCTTCTGTGTTTACTTCCAGCAGTTTTATAGTTTCAGATTTGATATTTAAGACTTCAATCTATTTTGAGTTAATTTTCATATATGGTGTGAGATTAGTGTCTAATTTTATTCTTCTGATATGGGATATAAAGTTTTCTCAACATCCTTTATTGAAGAGATTGCCCTTTCCCCATTGTGTGTTTTTGGTATCTTTGCTGAAAATCAATGGACTATAGCTGGTGGCTTTGTTTCTGGGCTCTCTATTATGTTTTGTCTGTGTGTCTATTTTTATGCCAATACCATGCTGCTTTTATTATTATAGCTTTGTACTAAGTAGATTTTGATATCTAGTAGTATAATGACTCTGGCTTTGTTCTTTTTGTTCAAAATTGCTTTGGCTATTGAGGTCTTTTGTGGTTCCAGATGAACTTTAGGATTTTTTTTTTTTTCGATTTCTTTGAAAAGTATCTTTGGGATTTTCACCGAAATTACATTGAATCTGTGTATTGCTTTGGGTTGTATGGACGTTTTAACAATATTAGTTCTTTCAGTCCATGAACACAGATTTTTTTCCACTTATTTGTGTCTTCTTCAGTTTCTGTTATTAATGTTTTACAGTTTCCAGTGTATAGCTCTTTTAGCTTCTTGGTTAAATTTATTCCTAAGTACTGATTTTTTTTTTGGTTGCTATTTTAAATGGTATTGTTTTCTTGATTACTTTTTGAATAGTTCGTTGTTATAGAAATGCTTTTCTTATGTTGATTTCATATCCTACAACTTTACTGAACTTGTATATTAGTTCTGACAGTTCTTTTGGTCAAGTCTTTAGTTTTTTTCTACATATAAGATCATACTATCTGCAAACAGAGATAATTTAACCTCCTTATTTTCCTATTTAGAAGGCTTTATTTTCTTTCTCTTGCTAGTTGCTCTAGCTAGGACTTCAGCCAGAAATTGAATGGAAATGGTAAGAATGGGATTTTTGTCTTGTTCCTGATTTTAGAGGAAAAGCTTTCAACATTTTACCATTGAGTATGATGTTAGAGCTTGTTTTTTTTTTAAATTTTATTTTTTTTTATTGCATTTTAGGTTTTGGGGTACATGTGAAGAACATGCAATATTGTTGCATAGGTACACACGTGGCAGTGTGATTTGTTTTCTCCCCATGCTGTCTCTCCCCAACTCCCCACTCCTCACTGTCCTTCCCCTGTTTCCCCCCAACAGACCCCAGTATGTAGTGCTCTCCTCCCTGTGTCCATGTGTTCTCATTGTTCAACACCCACCTATGAGTGAGAACATGCGGTGTTTGATTTTCTGTTCTTGTATCAGTTTGCTGAGAATGATGGTTTCCAGATTCATCCATGTTCCTACAAAGGACATGAACTCATCATTTTTGATGGCTGCATAATATTCCATGGTGTATATGTGCCACATTTTCCCTGTCCAGTCTATCATCGATGGGCATTTGGGTTGGTTCCAGGTCTTTGCTATTGTCAACTGTGCTGCAGTGAACATTCGTGTGCATGTGTTCTTATAGTAGAACGATTTATAATCCTTTGGATATATACCCAGTAATGGGATTGCTGGGTCAAATGGAATTTCTATTTCTAGGTCCTTCAGGAATCGCCACGCTGTCTTCCATAATGCTTGAACTAGTTTACACTCCCACCAACAGTGTAAAAGTGTTCCTATTTCTCCACATCCTCTCCAGCATCTGTTGTCTCTAGATTTTTTAATGATCGGCATTCTAACTGGTGTGAGATGATATCTCAATGTAGTTTTGATTTGCATTTCTCTAATGACCAGTGATGATGAGCATTTTTTCATATGTTTATCGGCCTCATGTATGTCTTCTTTTGTAAAGTGTCTGTTCATGTTGAGGCACATTCCTTCTATAACTAATATGTTGAGAGCTTTTACCATGAAACAATGTTGAATTTTTAAAATGCCTTTTCTGAATCTGTTGAATTGATATTATGGTTTTTGTTCTCCATTCTATTAATGTGGTCTATCATATTTCTTGATTTGCATATATTGAACAATTCTTGCATCTCGGGAATAAATACCACTTGATCATGGTGAATTATCCTTCTATGCATTGTTAAATTTGGTTTGAAAATATTTTGTTGAGGATGTTTGCATCTATATTTTTCAGGGATATTGGTGGATAATTTTCTCTTTTTGTTCATCCTTGTCTGGCTTTGGTATCAGGGTAATGTTGATCTTCTAAAATGAGTTTGAAAGTTTTCTCTTCTTTTTAATTTTTTTGGAAGAGTTTGAGAAAGATTGAATTAGTAAGCAGTGAAAGTGTCAGGTTCTGAGCTTTTCTTTGATGGGAGAATTTTTGTTAGTGATTAACCTCCTTATTTGTTATTGGTCTATTCAGATATTCTTTTTCTTCATGATTTAGTCTTGGTAGGCTCTATGTGTCTAGGAATTTATCCATTTCTTCTAGATTAGCCAGTTTGTTGGATTTCAATTGTTCATAATAGTATCTTATGATTCTTTATACTTCTGTGGTATCACTTATAATGTCTCCTCTTTGATTTCTGACTTTTTTGTTTGAGTCTTCTATCTCTTAGTAGAGCTAAAGGTTTCTCAATTTTATCTTTTCAAAAACCAACTCATTTCACTGACCTTTTAAAATTGTTTTTCTAGTTTCCATTTCATTTATTTCTGCTCTAATCTTTATTATTGCCTTCCTTCTACTTACTTTTGGCTTAGTTTGTTCTTCTTTTTCTAGATCACTGAGGTGTAACATTAGTTTGATTATTTGAGATCTTTTTTCATGTAGGCACTTGTTGCTATAAGCTTCTCTCTTAAAACTGTTTTTATTGCATCTTATAAGTTTTGGTATGTTGTGCTTTCATTTTCATTTGTCTCAAGATATTTTTAAATTTCCCTTTTAATTTCTTATTTGACCCATTGGTTGCTTAGGAGTATATTGTTCAATTTCCACATATTTAAATTTTCTAAAATTCTTTATATTGTTAATTTCTAGCTTTATAACATTGTGTTCAGAAAATATACTTCATATGATTTTAATTTTCTTAAATTTGTTAAGACTTACTCTGTGGTCTAAGAGTTGATCTTTCCTGCAGAACATTCTGTGTTGAGAACTTCAACTTTCTGCACTTGAGAAGAATATGTATTTTACTGTCTTTGAGTGGAATGTTTATATATATCTGTTGGGTCCATTTAGTTTAAAGTGTAGTTCAAGTCCATTGCCTCATTATTGATTTTCTGTCTGGGTGATTGTATTGAAACTCCTGTATGCAGAGTAAGCATATCATTTATAATCCTGAGGAATATGTGATTCATATAAAAATAACATATATGGAATATTTAGAAAGGCATTGCTTAATAAATTTTATAATATCAATTATATAAAAAGAGAACCCTGCAAAAATGCATTAGTTCATTTGCTTATTCATATAATCAACCAATAAATTGGCATTTACTATGTGTCAGGCACTGTGCTAGGCAATGAGAGATCAAATGAGAGCAAAAACCTACATGGGCTCTATCCCTATAGAGTTTATAATTCAATAGGCAGATATACATTAATTTTTTTTTTAAGACAGAGTCTAACTCTGTCTCCCACGCTGGAGTGCAGTGATGTGATCTCAGCTCACTGCAACCTCTGCCTCCCAAGTTCTGGCTATTCTCCTGCCTCAGCCTCCCTGGCACACCTCCCGTGTGCCACCATGCCTGGCTAATTTTGTATTTTTAGTAGAGACGGGGTGTCACTATGTTGGCCAGGCTGGTCTCGATCTCCTGACCTCAGGTGATCCACCTGTCTCAACCTCCCAAAGTGCTGGGATTATAGGCATGAGCCACCATGCCAGACCAGATATACATTAATTAAGTCATGACAGGAATAAGTATAAAACTGCAATTGTAATAATGGCTGTGAGGGAGAGGGACTTCATGTCAAAAAATTATGTAACAGGGATATGACTCCTCAGTGGGGTCAGGGAAAGATTCTCTGAGGTCGTGTCAATTGAATTAAGATCTAAATAAATGTATATGACAACAAGGTGAGGAGGGAGAGGAATGGTATTTAGGCAGAGATGATGGCAAGTAAAAAGTCCTTATGATGGGAGAGAACTTGGCCTTTACAAGAATATAAGAAAAGTCAATGAGGCTATTGTAGGCAAGTATTATAGGCAAGGGTCAGAGTAATGAGAACTAAGGCTAGGCAGACTTTGAAGTCATTGTGGACCATGGAAAGGATTTGGGTGTTCTGAGAGCCAAAAGAAGGGTGCTAAAGGATGGAGGAAACACGATAGAATTTTAGTTTTTAAAAAAGACTTGTTTGGCCTCAGTATTAAAAAATCAATTGAAGGAATCCCACAGAGGTTCTGAGTAAATAAATTAGATAGTTACTGGAGTAGTCTAGGGGAGAGAGGATAGAAGGTTGGAGTTAGGTGATAATCATGGAGACGAAGAGAACTAGAGAGGTTTGAAAGCGTTTTAGGAGATAAAAGTAAGGGGATTGGTAATGAATTAGATATGAGGGTAATGGGATAAATGTCCATTGATGGCTTCCAAATTACTGGCTGAGAAAATTGTATGGATGGTAGCCATTATATAGAAAGAGAAAGTGTGAAAGTTTGAAAGTTGTTATAGAAATGCTTTTCTTATGCTGATTTCAAAGACAGGAAACACTGGGAAAGCACCTGATTTGGAGGAGGAAAAAGTCATGGTCACGTTATACCAAAGCACATTTAAGATAGCTAAGAAGAGAGGTCAAGCTGGATATCAAGATCTAGAGTTTATGGAAGAGGTTTGGTTTGGAGATGTACAATTACGAGTTATGGACATAGGTGAAAGTATGGTAGTAAAGAAAGGAGAGGACTTGGGACTGTATATGAAGGCACTCTAATATATACTTATTGGTAAAGAAGCTGAGCCTGCAAAAGAAATAGAGGAAAGTTGAGAGAAACAAATGAATGCTGTTCTGTGAAAGTCAAGGACTGAGAGACTTTGAAGGGGGGAGTGGTTACCAACGCTTCTGAATCATTATGAAATGAGTAAAAAGTGTCTTGGGCTTGGTGATATGGAGAGGTTATTGGTGACTTGGCCTTCTTGGTGGAGTGGTGAGGGAAGAAGCTAAACAGCAGTGAGTTGTGTGAACAGCTGAGAAGATGGAGTCAGTGAGAAGAGACAACTTCTATGGAAAGTTTGTCCTGTGAATGATTGGAGACAGATATGGTGGCAGCCAGAGGAGATGTAGGCTGAGTAGTATACAGTGCACGTGGCATGGAAAAGGTAGTCAGTGTTTTGATGGGAAAAGTGATGTTGGAAAAATATTTCAAGTGAATAGTGGGCAGCATGAATGAGCGGATTTTGGGAACATGATGAAGAGACTGTCCTAACTGCAATAGCATAGACTTTAGGAATAATGGGAAACATGTCTGTATAGGTAGGGAAAGTAAGGCTGAATTTCAGAGGGCTTTGTTAGCCTCAGAAAGGATTTGAGATTTGATTATATAAATAGTTGGGACTGTTGATCTGGATGAAGAATGGTAGGATAGAGGAAGGGTTTCAGGGAGACAGTTTAGCATTCGCCTAAACACTAAACTGAACATTGGGATGAGTTAAGGCAGGGATACCATGTAAGCTGTATGGTCTGCTACAGTTATCTAGTCATGAAGTGGACAGCTTATGGATTAGAGATGGCAAACTGGCTTGGCTAAGGGGAGAAAGAAAACAATTTTTGGTGGTCATATTAAAAATATTAATAGTTGATGCTATAAATAAAAGAAAACATCATTTATTTATAGAGGAATTTATGCTTTCTGAAGCACTTTTGCAGAAATTAGCTTATTTTGATCTCTATTCTAACTGCCTCAGGTACCACAGAAATGTGTTATTACCATCCTCATAACTAAGGTTAAGCTCAAGTATCATTGTTTCCCTAAAACTTCTGATTCTCTGGTCAGACAGAATTATCCATTGTCTTCTTTGTTTGTTTAAAAAAATTTTTATGTAGCAAAATGCACAGGTCTTAAGTGTACAATTCAATGAATTTTGACAATTGTATACACCTGTGTAACATATACCTCTATCAAGATAGAAAACAATTACATTTGCCAGAAAGTTCTTTATATCTCTTTTCTGTCACTTCCTCCACTATTTCCTTCAGAAATCATTGTTCTGATCCCTATCATCATATAACATTAGTTTCTCCTGTATTTAGTCTTCATAGTAATGAAATCAAACAGTATACCTAATTTAGTGGCTGGTTTATTTTATAATGTTTTTGAGGTCATATTGTTGCATGTATCAGAAGTTTGTTCCGTTTTAGAGCTGAATAGTATTCCTTGTGTTAATATGGCACAATTTTGAATCCTTTTCCTTCTTAATAGACATTTGCATTGTTTCCAATTTTTGGCTACTATGAATAAATCTGATAAACATTTTCCTACAAGTTTTTTGTTAACATATGTTTTCATTTCACTTGCATAAATACCTAGAAGTAAAATTTCTGGGTCATAGATACATAGTTAACTTTACAAGAAACTGTTTTCTAAAGTGACCGTACCATTTTGCATTTTTGCTAGCATTTTATAAAGAGCACCAGTTGTTCTTGATTCTCATCAACAATGTATTGTTAGTCTTTAAAACTAGTAATTGAGCAGCAGTATATCCTTGTGCTTTCATTCGTATTTCCTGATGCCTGATGATTGTAAGCATCTTATTCTTGTGCTCCCTGGCTGTTGTTTATCTTTTTGTGTGTGAAATATCTGTTTAAGTTACTTGCTTATTTTGATACTTGGGTTGTTTGATATTTGTAGGAATATTTTGTATATTCTGGATTAGAGTTCTTTCTCAGAGATCGGTATCATAAACATTTCCTCCCAGGCTGTAGGTTTCCATTTCATTTTATTGAGAATGTCCTTGAATGAATAGTTGACTGTAATTTTGATGATGCCTAATTTATCAATACTTTCTTTTATGGTAATTGCTCTATGAGGCTTACATAAAAAATTTTTGTCTTCCTCATGATTGCCAAGATTTCCTTTTATGTTTTCTTCTGGAACTTTGATAGTTTTCCTTTCTGCATTTAGATCTATGACCCAATTCAAATTATTTTTGTGTATGAGTTAGGGGTCATGTTTCATTTTTTCTCATAAGAATATCCAGTTGTTTCATTAAAATTCATTGAAAAAGACCTTTACCTGTTCAGTTGCCTGTCATCTTTGCAAAAAATCACTTGATGTTGTATGTGAGAGTCTACGTCTGAACTCATTTTGTTTCATTGGTTTATTTGTCTGTCCTTACTCCGTTTTCACACTATCTTAATTATATAGTTGTATGTTTCTCTAACTTTGTTCTACATTTTCAAATTTTGTTTTGAACTACTCTAGTTAATTGGCATTTTCACAAATTTTATAATTTTTCAATTTCCTCAAAAAAGCTTGTTGTCATTTTCATTGGGATTCTTTTGAATCTATCGATTAATTTGCAGAAAATAGAATACATTTTGATGATGTGGAAAAAAAGAGCAAGAAGCATATTCCTACTGTAGCTTGTTTATGTTTACCTCTCTTGGGGTTTACTGGGTTTCTAGTTTTCATTCTGTTTGGAAATTTTTTAGCTACAATATCATCCAATGACATGCTGCCCTATCTCTATCTCTTTTTTTTAAGACTCAACTACATATATTTTAGACTGCTTGATATTGTCCCACAGAACATTTCTTATATCTTTTTCTCTTTTACTTCAGTTTGCAATAGCTTGCATTGATGGGTTTTCAAATTCTCCTTTCTTTTTTAGTGTCCAATCTGCTGTTAAACCAATCCAATAAATTTTTAATTTCAGAGATTTTATTCTTTCTTTGTTTACCTATTGACTTCTCTTTCTATTGCCTACTTTTCTATAGTAATTGTCAGAGTTTTCCATTTCTTGCCTGTCTAATAATTTTTTTTATTGTTTCTGGGACATTACATCAATACATTGTAGAGATTTGGGATTCCATTATCTCTGAAGAGAGTTGCATTTTTTTTTAAATCAGGCAGTTAAACTACTAATGGATCACCTCGATCATGAAGAGACTTGATTTTAAGATTATTTTTCATGTTGTTCTAATTTCTACATTTTTGCTTTCAGTCCCTTCATCCTATGACTTGTTTCTTACTCCTAATGCATAGCCTCCTGTGATTTAGAAGGAAAGTTAAAGGTGTTTTTCAAGCTTTCTAACTTGATGGGACTTGAACTCTGAAATTCATCTTCTAGCCTTGCGGATCTGGTGAAATTTCTGTGCATCTCTTTAGCCCTTTAACCATTGCTATCTGCTGGATTCCTTACTGCCTCACCCTATGCATGCCCAGTTTTGGCCACAGAGAAGGATTTGAGGTAGATTATGTTAGGTTTATCACTCCATCACTTAAAGGATTTCCGCAACTTCAAGTTGCTCTGGCAACCCCATATTGTGACCTTTGACTCCTTAGGCTTGTAAGACACTTCTGCTTGAGCTCTTTCACACCATGAACTTTCCAAACTGGCAAATGTTCTCAGGGGAATAGACAGTTAAATGACTATCTCAGCTAATATAGCCTCTCTTTTTCAAGGGTTTATCTTTTCCAGTTTCTGCCTACTTTCGGTAGCTTCCTAGGGGCTTCAAACAGATTTTGTTTTTCTTCATATTTTATCCCATGCTTCTTTATTTATTATATATCCTGGCAGTTGTATTTTGTTATGACATATTTGTTTTCAACATGCACACTTATTGAGAGCAAAGGGTATGTTTTACTAATCTTTATTTTATCCCACTGTTTGACCCAGAACAATGCCTTTTAAACAGGAGCTACTTAGTAAATGCTGAATTGCATTATTATTTTTATGAAGACCAATTATGAGTCAGGATTTAAAGTCTTCTACTAAAAATTTGTTATATTTTTAGTATACTACCCTGAGTATGAGTTCAAACAAAATTTTCTTAGGTAAAATTTTGAAGTATAGTGTTCTTTAAAAATTTTTTACTTTTAAATTATTTATATTAAAATAAATGTTTATATAATATTATTTTAATTTTAATTCATTTTAATATTGACATATAACATCTACAAAACTGCTAAATTTACTGCCTAATATGATTGGATTTTCAATCATTTTATATTAATTTATATAAAAACAAAACTTTTCTGTGTGAAATAGAACAAAGGCATCTCTTTTATTTAGAATACTGATAGGTTCAAAAAAAAAGAATACTGATAGTTTCTAAATTATCTGTATTATGTGGTTGAAAATATCTTTGAATAATTTTAATTTAAGGGAAGACTTTTAAATCCTGTTTTAAATTAGACTTTTCAAGGTCAATCTAATGGACAAAAATTTGTTCTATCATGTCAACAGTATATTAATATAATTTTTGAAGGGGGTCATCTAATTTTCCTTTATGATCAATCAGTATTCTTAATTTGTAGAGAAATGACTATAGCCCTAATCTTAATAAATTAACCAATTTTTAAGTGTAATCTATAGTCATTAATATTATTTAATACTAACTACATTTTGATTTCTTAACAGGGTATACTTGAATGCAAAAAATATTATAAACTGGTTTCTTTTAAATGGAATTTTTAGTTTGTATATAAATTTGATATTGCAGGTCTCATGTGATGATCATGAAAAGCTGGTTATGTCAATTTCAAGAATAGGTTATATTATTTGTACAATTACAAACCGTAGTTGTGTTTGTCCATCTTTATGAGTTTGTCTTTTATTACTTGAAATAAGTGAATTATTGAATAAAGCTAAATAACCTCCTTTTTTCTCCTTTCTTCTTCAGAATCAAGTTTCTTACTGGGAAATGCCCAGATTGTGGATTGGCCTGTAGTCTATAGTAATGACGGTTTTTGTAAACTCTCTGGATATCATCGAGCTGACGTCATGCAGAAAAGCAGCACTTGCAGGTAGGTAATAGAATAGCTAAGTAAACTTTTCTGAAATTTAACAAAAATCCGAATGCAATTAAAAGGCTTAAGCTTACTTGTACTCACATATACAAACTATAGAGTTTACAATTATATTAGAATATTAGGGAGATTAAATGATCAATGGAAACATATAGCTGAAGAACCATTGGTGAGAACTTTTGCCAAAAGAAAGATTTTTATATATCTGTGAATTAATCAATTCATTCAATAAATATTTTTTGATCATCTACCATGAGCCAGGAAAGTCTAGGTGCTGGGAACATCTTGTATCAGGGAACAACTTGTAGCATGTGATCTATGGCACCTTTGGAGCAACTAAATTGTCTGGAACAAAACAGAGTAAACACCACCTGGCCAAGTTGAACGTGGTCCATGAGAATGTAAAGAACGTAAAATATAGGTCTTACATCCTGTGTCAGCCACATGTACTTGGTAATGGTACATTGTTTGGCTTATGTACAACAGAATCTGATATTCATATTATATATAATGGTTCTTTAAAAAATATGCCATTTCTGTGAACTTAAAGAGAATATTAAGAAAAAAGGGGATCAGAAAAAAGAAAAGGAAACTATATATAAGGAACCAATTTAGAACCTAAAACTTTTTCACAATATTTCAGTAAGGCCAGATGGGATGTTTTTTCCATGAGTTAATTTTTCTTTAAAGCTCTCACTTAACTAAGCACTGAAGCAAGTTATTTTAGAACTACAAGGGATCTGAATTTTTTTTTTCTAGGCCAAATCCTCTGTTTTTCAGATGAGAAAACTGAGGTAGAACTATGTTAAGGGATTTGTCCAGAGAAACAGTGACAACACACACACACACACACACACACACACACACATATATATGTATATTATATGTACATATATATATGTATATTATAGTTACATACATATACAGTTGACCCTGGAACAACACTGGTTTGAACAGTGTGGGTCACTTATGGGTTAATTTTTCAACCAAATGTGGATCAGAAATATAGTATTAGAGGAATACAGATAAAAAAATACAGTATTCAAGGGGATATGAAATCCTTGTGTACAGTAGGCTGACTTTTTATATATGTAGGTTCCCCACGGCTAATTGCGGGACTTGAGTGTCCACTGATTTTGATATATGCAGGGATCCTTGATCCAATCCCGTGTATGACTCTCTCCCTCTCTATGTATATATCTGTATATATATCTGTGAATCAATAAATTCATTCAATAAATATTTTTTGATCACCTATCATCTGCCATGAGTCAAGAATAGTCTAGATGCTGAATAATTAGAGGAATATGTATATCTGTATATATACAAACATACAGAGAGAGAGAGAGAGAGAGAGAGAGACAGACAGACAGAGAGAGAGAGAGAGATATCCCTTGGTATATAGAGGGATTGGTTGATGACTCTTTCTCTCTCCAGATATCCTTCATCATCATGAAAGGTAGATATTTTATATTATACCATTGAGTTTAAACCTGACTGCACATAGCAATCACTTAAATAGATTTTGCAAAAACAGATTCCCACCCCACTTAAACCTACTGAATTAGAATCAGTAGGTGATTCTGAAGTGGGTGGGTCAAGCAGGGAGTCAGTATTTTTAACCAGCAGCTTAGATGATTCTGAGGCTTATCCAGGCTTGAGAAATAATCTGCTCAAACATTCTCTTCCTTGATCTATGTTCCTCTAGCCATCCTCATTTTTGGCCTCTACTAAAGGCATTCTCATATTCAGTCTTCACTCCCAGGTATGAAATTGGTAAATGGGAGTGATGAAAATATGTGGCTTCTGGTTGAGAGGATCCCTTTGGTAGCATTGATATTGTTGGTCTGTGTTAAGCATTGCTCCTCCCCTATCCCCCAGAAGGAAGTTTAAGTTAGAAAAAGCTGAGTTTTATGGTAGACCTTATCCTGTGGAACAGGTCCATAGAGAGTTTCAGGGACCACAGATGTACTCACACACCCATTTCTTATTCTTGGACTGCTGACATCCCATCTTTATGCCAGGTTTGTCTCAGCTCTCATCTTCTACCTGAAGGTATTCATGATTCCCTAAACAAGACAGGTTTTTCCCTTCTCTGACTCATCATAGTTTCTTGTGCGTATTTCTGTTGGCATCATCATTCAGCCTTAAACTAACTCGCCTTATCCCTTGGGTTTTTATTCTTATTGCTTTATTGCTTTTGTTGCCATTTTTGAGAAGTACTGCTCTTCATATCTGGATCTATTTTTAAGTCCTGTTCTCATCCCTTCTTGTGTCCCATGTATCTACCCTATCCCTAGCCTATTTTCTTTGGCAAGTACAATTTTCCTACAAAGGATTCACTAAGAAAATAAGTGCTGGTGGTTATATTAGCTCTTTTCTCCTCTGAGAGAGCTGCTTTTCTTCTCCTAACACAAGTACCAGATTGTAAGTGACTTAAAACTAGGGACTCCATCTTGCTTACTTTTGTATGCACAACAGCACACAAGACAGTGTCTTATGTCAGCATTTGTTGAATTAGATTGGCTTGTTTTGCAGTAAACCCTAGCCCAGGTCTCACATGCTTCTGTATAGCATACTGTTACTTCTTGTGTTTCATCCTGTGTTACGACATTTGAGGTGGGAGAGTTTTGGATTATACCCTGCTTTTTATCTGTAGAGAAAAGTGTTTGAGTCTTTTCACAAATTGTCTTTGCTTATCAGAGACAATGTTTTCAAATGATCATGTTCTTAATGTAAACAATTATTATTTACTTGCACAAAATGCCAAATATGTTTTGTTAACCTAAAAATCACAACCACTTTAAATGCCCTCACAGAACAAGGAAGACTAGCATCTGATACAAGAGCAAACATCTGACTTCTATCAGTTTTTCTTGGAAGCGTGATTTATTTTAAAGTGCTCTTCTTTTAAACTTCCTCATTCTCTTTTATAATTAAACTATATCCATTTTATGTTTGCTATAGCATTATTTAGAAGACTGAAGACCTGGAAATAATCAAAATGTCCAGTAGTAGGTTGTGTTAAAAAATATGATGGCAAAGTCCTATTCATTGACATCGTATGTTGTATATGCTTTAAGGACAGTGACACTGGAAAAAACTAACAACGTATTATCAAGTAAAAAAAAAAAACCTAAAATAAAACAAAACAACAAACCCCAAACCAGTCCCCAGGCAATTTATAAAAGTGTTTGCATCATGACTCAAATCTTTTGCATATAGCCTTTTTCCCCATTTCCTGACCAAATCTAGAAAAGCCTTTAAATATGAGACACAAAATAACAGAGAGAGAAAAGAAGAAAATTATATGCACATTTAGAAACACAGAGTTAATGGCTAAAAGTTATTATAGTATGTGGAATTACTGATTTGTAAGTGAATGTGGAGATAAGTATCTGACACTGAGAAAATCCTTGTAAATAATTTAAAAATTTTTGCTTATCATGATAAGTTTTTAGACAGACATAAGAGAATAAGAAGTTACAAAGCAGTGAGCTTCATTTTATATGGGAAAATACAACCTTTAACACTATATATCTCAGAAAAAAGATTCATTTTTGTATACAATTTGTATTATATGAATTGGTCTATAGGATTAAAGTGGCAACTGAGTAAATGGTTATATGCCATAGTTTTAAATGTTCAAAAGTGAATTGTTTTATGGTAAAATTAAAAACATATGAATTTGTGTTTTTGTAATATCAAGTGGCTAATATTTCTTTCTTCTGTTTTCTTATCTTTTTCTTCTTTTCTTATCTTTTTTCTTCTTTTCTTATCTTTTTCTTCTCAACCCCTCCTCCATTGGACCAGACACACAGAATCAAATTAAACATACTCCTCAATTTGTCACAATATTATCATTTTGCTCTCTCTAAGCAAGGTCCTTCTTTATTTAATTTTTTTTTCCTTTTACTTCTTTTACCTTTCATCCCATTCTCCTTTTTCCTTTTATGGTTGTTCATTCTAGAGTGTGTTTATTGTACATCTTTCTAATCTGTCTTCTGCTTGTTTATTAAATATGTGTATTCTTGAAATGATATTGCTTTGCTAATATTGGTTTTTAAGATCTGTGTAATTCCCACCACATTGTAATATGTATGGTTTTTTACTCTTTTCATTCAACATTATGGTTTTAGACTTCTTTGTGTTACCGCATGATGATCTATTCATCACGTCTGATTGTTGTTTAGTGTTCCAGTGTCTTCACAGCCTTTGTTCTATTTATACATTCTATTAGTCCTGGAATCTAACTTCGACACTTTGCTACCTCGAACAACTTGGAAATAAGCATCTTCTTACACATCTTCTTGTGGTCATTTTTGAGAAGTTTTCTGTCTCTATCTCTGGAAATGGGATTGCTGGATAATAGAATACATGCAGAGTTTGTAAATTAACTACTGTAAGATTGTTGCCCAGAGAAGCATTCTGTTTCTACTCTCGGCAGCCATTAGTGAAGGTTCTGGCTTTCCTTCATCCTTGCTATGTCATAATGGTACTGAAATTCCTATTTAAAAATATCTGATGTGTGCTAGGTATTGTCTCATTTTTGTTTTAGCTAAAATTATGACACTATGACATTTTCCGTATCCCAGGAATTTCAAACCTTGTCCATTTTATTGTCTGATAATTGTGTTTTCCATGCCTTTGGACTGTTTTGCTGTTTATTGGAGGACATGAAAAGTATTGCATATTTGAAAGAGATTATAGATTTTGGGAGGATGACATTTAAAAGCATATGTTCTTATCTCATGACCTATAGCAGCTCTGACATTTGGGATATACAGGGATAATCTGTCATAGATTAGGTAGGAACCACTTTAGCATTTTACTTCTAATTAACCTGAAACTTTTAAGAGCCTATTCTTCTGTTTTTTTTTGTTTGTTTGTTTGTTTTGAATAGAGGTGTGAGAAGAACAATCAGGTAGTTTAGGTAGGGAGGATTGAGGGGTAGATAGATGCTCTCAAATACATTTTTTTGAAAGGCCGTTTACAATCCCTTATCCAACTCCATCAAGAGGCAATGAGTCAGAGATATTAAGAAACACTTTACTGGATGGATTTCACAGCAGTTTTATGAACACAGGATTATCTCAGCAGCTACCAAAATCACATGACACGTGATGAAAACCAGTCAGTCTGGCTCCATTTGGCTAAGGGCTGTGCTTCTCAAAGTGAAACTGATGCAGAGTGCTGAAGGGCAGAGGTGCCTTGGTGATGTCAGACTCCAAAGGTTAGAGATATACAGTGCTATCTCTGTTTTTTCTTAATTACTTCTTATAGACCTACCATTTATTACTCCATTGAAATCCTTTGAAGACCATATAAATCAATGGGTTGTCAAACCTTTTGGTTATGATCCTCTGTATAAAGGAATGTCTTTGATTTATTCCAAAATTACTTCTTTCAGATTTTGAAAACTTTATTCTTTTATTTATTTATTTATTTGAGACAGAGTTTTGCCCTTTTTGCCCAGGCTGGAGTGCAATGGAGTGATCTCGGCTCACTGCAACCTTCACCTCCTGGGTTCAAGCGATTCTCCTGCCTCAGCCTCCCAAGTAGCTGGGATTACAGGCATGCACCACCACACCTGGCCAATTTTGTATTTTTAGTAGAGATGGGGTTTCACCATGTTGACCAGGCTGGTCTCGAACTCCTGACCTCAGGTGACTTGCCTGCCTTGGCCTCCCAAAGTACTAGGATTACAGGCATGAGCCACCACGCCCGGCTGAAAACTGTATTCTTATGTGTTTCTAATTTTTCCTCCTTAACTTCCCCTCTCGGGCTTTCTCTTTTTTGATCCTTTGACTACAGATCTCAGTCCACCTCCCACTAACTTTTATGATTTTATGCTTGTGGCCAGTTCTGAGCTGGAGACCACATTTGCCAACTGTGTTAGGTCAATCTGTATTTCATTTTTTTTGTTGAAGCATTTGCTAATCTGTGAACTACAGCCTGCAGATAACATTACCCTGTATTATGGTGACTGAATGTTTGTTGTGTTTTAATCTAGGCATACTGTTACACGTTTAGCAGGGTAAGAGGTTGGTGGAACTCGTGATTAGGTTATGTTTTCTTTAGAGTTGTGAGGTTCTTTTCTACTTTGGAAGTCTGTCAATCATTATAGCCATTCTTACTGCTAGGAAGTATAATGAGGCTTGTTTGTGAGGTTTTGATGGCAGAACAAGAGATCCAAGAATAAGTAAATCCTGCTACCAGCCCAAACCACCTGTTGCTCAGATTTTTCTACGTCAGATACACGTGAAAAATAACTGCCAGATGCCTAGGCAAGCTGGGTATGGCCTAGACCAGGCCTGAAGAAAACTTATCACTTATTCCCAAGACAAAACCCATCAACTGTGTAACAAGAAAAGTGGCCAGATTATACAGGAGCAGGTTCTGAGTGAGCATTTGCTTCAACCTCATGGGTTTGTGAAGAAAGAAGATTCCCAGAACCATGGACATACCCCTTTAGAACACAATGACCCTGCCTTTGGCAAGGGTGGTTCCATCTGTGTTCTAGAATCCTGGAGAAGCCACGGAGTGAGGCTGGGGTGGGGAAGGGGCCTTTTAATCCCATCCGTACATTCCAGTCGTATTTCAGCCATTGTGCAACGCATTGTAATTTGTACCTTTATTTGAATTATCCTTTTAATTGTCACCCTCTGAGTTATATTATTATTGTCATCACTTTACTGATGAAGAAACAATGGGCCAGAGAGGATATATGACTTGTCCATAAATTATCCAGTTTGTAAGTGGTCCTCCAAATGCAAAAGTCCTCTGTTACACCATGACTGCCCAATATTATAACAGAGATAGATTGCTTCTGTCAATCCAATTTTATTTTCCTTTCAATAAAGTAACACTACAGTAGTTCATTTAAAATTACCAAGGAGGAGCTTGGCACACCCTATGTAAGAGAGCAAGTGGAAGTTTTGTAATTTTAAAAATATTTCGGACTGGATGCAGTGGCTCATGCCTGTAATCCTAGCACTTTGGGAGGCCAAGGCAGGTGGATTAGGAATTCAGGAGATCGAGACCATCCTGGCTAACATGGTGAAACCCCATCTGTAAGAAAAATACAAAAAATTAGCCAGGCATGGTGGCACATGCCTGTAGTCCCAGCTACTTGGGGGGCTGAGTTAGAGAATCGCTTGATCCTGGAAGGTGGAGATAGCAGTCAGCCCAGATTGCGTCACTGCACTCCAGCCTAGACAGCAGAGTGAGATTTCATCTCAAAAAAAAAAAAAAAAAAAAAAAAAAAAAAAAAAAAATTCATTATGTATTTTTTGAGGATATTTAGTAGAAGACATGAAAACTGTGTAAAATTAATATATATGGTTTCTAAAGCCTGTTGATTACTATTTTTATAATTCTTGACCCCTCAAATTCCATTAACCATTCTAAGACTGCATTGAGCTTCAGTCATCCTAAGTCAGGCTTCAGGAATCTGTGATAAAACATTTCAGCATTCACATGTGACAAAGCCAAACAAATAAACAAATGTGCCATACCCACAGAGAATGAAGAATCATTGATTTATCAGTATGGCTTGGACAACTTTGGATGAAAATACTTTCAAAGTTTGAATTAACCTCCAGAACACACTTGCCTTGGGAGGATAGTACATTTCAGACATTCTTTATAATCTATTTTGAAATATGTTTTATTATTTAACTGATACATTTTGCCCCTTCAAATACGTCTTCTGTCACCAGAAATATGTGATATAATAAATGGAAAATCCAAGTGGAACAATGTAAGAAATGAAAGACGATTTTTTAAAGAAGTATTCAGATTTTAATAATATAGGATTATTTTCTTAAGTGCCTTTATTTTCCTAGGATAAGTGATTTTAGCATTGGAAAAACTTAGCTAATGAAGGTATATTATGGAATTTTAATAGTTAATTTAAAAATTGCTTATTTTTATCTTCCGTTCAGAATTTTAGCTGCATCAGACCTGTGTTGCATTTTTTCTTAGTTAGTGTTATTAAACTAATTCTTCAAAGAGCTTCTTTTTTAAAATTTGAGTTGTAACTTACTTTTAAATCTTATTAGAGTTAAGTTTAGATAATTTTTATCCTAGTTGCCTGTTATATTATAAATGCTTTCTTATTTTGTTTTTCTGTTAACCAATTGTGAATATTATGTTTCAGTTTATGGAACCATTGAAACCTGTCATTTAGTAGCAGTGGTAAAATGTCCTCCCTGCCTTGCTCCTCCTCCTCCTCCTTCTTTTCTTTTCTTTACTTTTCCTTTCTTTCTTTTCTTTCTCTCTCTCCCTTTCTTTCTTTTTCTTAGTTTAATTG
>PVKP010018042.1:0-44957 GCA_004027715.1 Plecturocebus donacophilus
GACCCCCGCCCCTTCCCCAGGCCCACCGGTACCACCGCCTCCGGCCGCCACCCCCAACTTCCACCTGCGCCCTCACCACCACACTGCACAGCACACCAGCTGCTGCAGGGCCCCCAATAGGCTGAATGGGGAGTTTTCCCCTGGCCTCAGTTTCCAGCTCCCCCCGCCCACCCACGCGTACACACGTGCCCTCCTGGACAAGGCTAACGTCCCCCTTAGCCGCACCTGCAGCGTCCCTATGGTGGTGGGGACATTGGTCTGAGCTTTTGGTTTGGGGGAGCCTCTTTGCTCCTCCACTGTTCCTTCTGGCTTCCCATAGTGGGCATGGGAGGGTTCCTCTGGCCTTAAACTCATCCTGGCACGCCCTACTCCACTGCCCTGGCAGCAGCAGCTGTGGCCAATGGAGGGGGTGCTGGCTCCAGAATTCCCCCAGCCAAGCTGTCTTTGTCACCACGTAGGGCTCACACCTTTCATCCTTCCCTGCCTTCCCCAGTCCCTGCACTAGGTTGGACAGCCCCCTTTGGCTACAGGAAGGCAGAAGGGGTGTGAGTCCCCTACTCCCTCTTCACTGTGGTCCCAGCCCACTGCCCTCCGCCTGGGATCTGAGTACATGTTTCGGTGATGGAGATGCAGTCACTTATTGTCCAGGTGAGGACTACAAGCCCTGTGGCTGCCACCTGAGGTGGGCTGGGGCTGCTCCCCCAACACTGCTTTGCTTCTGCCACTCGGCCATTTCCCCCTCCTCAGATGGAGTACCAATAACGAGGAGCTCACCCTGCACACTCCCAACCCTGCTGCTCCGCCCTACGCCCCAAGGTTCTGGTTCCATTTTTCCTCTGTTCACGAACTACCTATGGACAGTTGTGTTGTTTTTTGTTCACTGTTCCAACTTCGACTGTCACTGCTGCTGCTACCAGCGCCAAATGTTCATCCTCAGTGCCTCCTGTTCTGCCCACGATACCCTACCCCAAGATACTCTTCATGGGGAAGAGGGGCTGGGGCATGGCGGGCTGGGTGACACCACTCCAGTCCCAGGGAAGGGGGCCCTGCCCCTAGGATGCTGCAGCAGAGTGAGCAAAGGGGTCCCAAAATGACCATAAAGGGTGTATGGGCCACCTCCTCCCCCTGTTCTTTTGGGGAGGGGTAGCCATGATATGCCTCAGCCTGGGGCTCTCCCTCTGGTTTCCTATTTGCAGTTACTTGAATTTAAAAAAATTCCTTTTCTGGGGAAAAAAAAATGAAAGTGGCTTTAATTCACGCTAAGCTATACATAACATGTGTTGTGATCCATCTAGATTAGATTTAGCTAGCAGAGATTAAAGAGAGAAGGAGAAAAAGCAGGTAGTTTTATAGGGGTGTAGGGGGATCAGGAAGATATTCAGAAATAAGTATGTGGGCCCTGAAATCAAACTTAACCTAACAAATTTTTGATTGCCAGTCAGCCCATTCCAAAAAGTATTAAAGGTGTCACACACTGGTCCCCAAACTGTTCTTTCCAGCGTGCAGCCTTGCATTTCTAGCGTACGCCCAAACCGAAACCAAGCTTCCACTCTGCCCCTTTCCTTCTTGCTGCCGTTTATCTGCATCTACATTGAAAAGTTTGTTATTTGGAGAAATCAATCTATTTCTTGGCAAACTCTCTACAGCTGGTATAAATCGCCGCTTCTCTAAAACTTTTGCTCTCACTCTGTCCTGCTGTGCACCGAGGAAGCCGCAATCTCCCCCATGACGTAAAGAACAGAAAGTACAGATGGGCTGCTTTGCCCCACTTGTCTCATTCAGACCCTCTCCAAGGAGCTCCACAGGCCTGTGAGCTATTTATTCCCAGGGAAGGCTTCTAGAATAAACAGGGAAACAAAAATGAAGAGATTTGCCTGGGGGAGGAGGGAAGAGAATTCTATCATTTATTTAGAATCACAAAATCAAATTAACTCCAATGAAATGTTTCTAAAGGTTTATTTAATGTCTATCTTCCATATTAACCTAAGGCCGGATTAAGGGGCAACCCAGCCAGACAGCTGCTTCAAACATCAGTCTAAAAAGGGAGCCAAAATCACCTACTGCTTTGAACTTCACCAGGACGTGATAAGATAAAAGGAACATAACCACTTTTAGAATACTGACTAAATGGAAGGAACATTGTCACCCAGTAAAGAATGAAATACCTCCTATATTTAACTGATCCAAAGAGACCAGTTAAATTGCCTTCCTAGATTTGCTGTGTGAAATTTGCAGATTGCGGCCAGAGCTATTGGTCTGGATTGGAGAGCAGGGACAGAGAACTCCTGCAAAACAAGACTTAGATTCCACTCTCAGTTCGAAGGAATGCCAAATTATTCCCCTGCACAGAGTAGCCACCAGTCTTGGTGTGGCCCTAACGGGAGAAAGAGTTCCAGGTGGACAGGGGCTGTACCTGTTCTGTTCATGACTGCTCATGCAGCATCTAGCTCAGTGCGCAGCCAAAATGCATACCGGAGAGGCACGCCATCGCTTAGCTCCAGAAAGTGCCATTTACACAGTATGCAGCTGCTTTATATACCTCTCAGGTGTGCTACATGCAGAGTTGTACACATGGCCCCCAGATTTGTTGACTGACCTACTGAATGGGTAAACAACATATAGCTGGAGGGGGATTAACTTTTTCCCAACAGTCTTTTCTCCCTACGTCCACTTGATTGCCTTAATGTATCTCTTGCCTTCTTAATTCAACTTGAGGGGCCAGATGTGTTGTTTCTGCCTCCAGTCTCCTTAGTAAGAGTTGCCTCTCTATGGCAAGACCAGACCATGTCACTTCCTTTCTTGAAAGCCTCTGATGCTTCTCACTGACCATGGAAAGAACAACATTTTTAACATAGCAAATGAGACCCTGTGACTGGCCCCAAATTGCCCTGTCCAGCGTCATCTCTAGCCGCTCCCTCCTTTCTGCTCTGTGCACAGCTATGTCCAGGGGTCATATTCACTATGTGCTTCTTCACTTGGTGCCACTGCACATTCTATTTCTTCCACGACAGATAATGGTCAGGGTTGTGTGGGATGCTCCTTTTCTTAGTCCATTTGTGTTGCTACAAATTACGTGAGGCCGGGTGATTTATAAAGAAAAAAGGTTTGTTCAGCTCGCGGTTCCACAGGTTGTGCAAGAAGCATAGTGCCAACATTTGCCTGGCTTCTGGTAAGAGCCTCATCCTGCTTCCATTCGTGGCCGAAGGTGAAGGGGAGAGGGTGTGCAGAGAAAATGTGACAAGAGCAAAATCAAGAGAGTGCATGGGGTTGGAGTGGGAAGATGCTAGGCTCTTCTTAATAACCAGCTCTTCTGAGAACTAATAGAGCAGAACTCATCCCCATGGACAGGGCACCAAGCCATTCATGAAGGATCCATCTCCATGACCCAAACACCTCTGGCCAGGCCCCACCTCCAACATTGGAGATCAAATTTTAACATGAGATTT
The DNA here is from genome assembly GCA_004027715.1 of Plecturocebus donacophilus. NCBI lineage: Eukaryota > Metazoa > Chordata > Mammalia > Primates > Pitheciidae > Plecturocebus > Plecturocebus donacophilus. Next base: position 3,447 of record PVKP010018042.1, read on the forward strand.
GGAGGGGACAAATAACTATGTTGCACTGCTATTGGAATTTATCTGGTGTTTTTAAAATGATTACACTGGGGTATGGGTTTAGGGAAGAAAGACCTTCAAGGTAAAGTGCCATTTTTGTGGCCTAATATCAAGGATAAATAATATCAACCTGTCACTATTTATATTAACCTTCATCACCTGGCTGAGATAGTGTGTGCCAGTTTTCTCTACTGTAAAGTTATTCTCCTCCCCCCAGCTTTCACACTGTACTCTTTGGAAGAGAATACTATGGCAGCTCATATCTAAGGGATGGAAAGTATGTTCCACCTCCTTGAAGAGGGAGCATCTGTATAAATTATCAGGTGAGACTTGAAAAGCCATCTGGCTCCCTTAAATACCTATTTTTACTCACCTATTCCTAATGTCACATTTGTCTTATTCTCAGTAGATTGTTTTGATTTGGGGTAGTTAGTTATAATTAGGGTAAAAGGTAGATACATAATTTAGTTTTTACATTTTTTTCTAGGGCTTATCCTATAAACTAGAATTACTTGCTACATTTTAAGTACATAACTTACAATCTTTATTCATTTCTTCCTAATCTTTTTTCTTTATAACCTTCACAGATAATACAAAATTAGTATCTATTCTGTAGAAATAAAAGAAACAAAAGTCTTGAAATGTTAATGACTTTGTTTAGCAGAAAATGAAAACTGACAAGCCATATTACTTTTACTTTACATATATCCATCTAAAAAGAAGAGGCAGAGGAATTCTGATCTGTTAAGAAAAAAACAATTTATTCTTAAAGTTGTACAAATGCTTTCTGACCATTAAACTACAATTTAGTGCACTTTCAATAATTTGTTCTTCTATTCCTCAAGTCGCCCTCCAGTATGTTATTACCAGAGAATCATGATCTGAGCAGAGGGGTGGCCTCTTCTGTGAGTACCTGTAATGCATGTTCTCCAGTTAATATGCTTTACCAAATAAAGAATTTGTCATTGCCTGCTGTCGAATTTAGACAAATTATTTCATTCTTGAATTGGCAGGTCTTTAGATTAAAGATCTCTTGGCAAAGCATCCTGTGTTTGTAAGACCTTTCTGTTTGAAAGGCAGAAAACCCACCACAAAGAAAAGTGTCTTGTTTTAGTCCCAAACAGAAATCAGCTTTAAAAAATGCAGCAAATTACACTCAGTTGCTAACTAGTTCATTACTAGTCATTCCACTGAATTCAACTGTCTTTTTTCCCAAGCTAATTTATGTGTAGATACAGCCTAAATTTATATCCTCTGAAATTTATAGTAAACTTTTTATCTCTAAGTTCTTCTAATAATTAAACAGATAGAACACAGCTCAAATGGCCTGAATTTGATCCCTGGAATCTCCCTAACAGTGCTTTCCCTGGGGTAGAAATTCCCTACGGGAACAAAAAGAACAAAAGAAATGAACTCAGACTTTATTTTGGAATGTCTGTATTGGTAAGGAAAGGGAACTATTAATCAACGAAAATGTGCCTTAAAGTTGAACTTTCCAAGGCAGAACTGCATAGGACTTAGTAAATTAAAAATACAAAAAGCCACAGGCAAGAGACTGAATGAGATTCACAATAGCCATTTTATTTGGTTTTTAAGTGACCACCTATGAGAGGCAGATTATGTCTGCCTGATTATTTTCCCACGTCTACCCAGGTGACACTGGAAGATAACTCAGGCAGACACATGTCTGACATGTTGAGCCAACGACACCAAAGTACAAGAGTGACTACTTATCAGTTCTTTCTGCAAGAAGAGTCACTCTTGAAAGCTATACACATCTATATGTGTTGACATGAAGTGAGAACCACAACCATTACATTTCAAAAAGGCATGCAAACTAGGATTGAGTTTTTGGCAAAGTACAGATCTAAAGTATAAATGTCTCTGTATGCCAGCAAAAAAGTCTAAAAATATTTATACATAAAACGTTACTGGTTAGTGTTGAGTAGTGGGAGTGTGAAGTATTTTTAGTTTCCTCTTGTACTTTATTATACTTCATGAATTTCTATAATAATTTTTAAAACACTTTTTAAATATATAAATCAACATATTTTTTTCTCTTTCCTTCTGGGATTTTCTTTCTGCTTCGTATTCATACTTCTCTTAACACTCTACAAATGTGACACTTACTATCATACCCTACCCTAGTTGCCACCAAGTGGAAGAAATTCAAATTCCTTTGATGACATATATTGATGATATGATATCTGATGATTACTAGGACCAATTAGAGGGCACAGAAGAAAAGGAAAATTCCATTTGTGCTTTTTTCCAGAAAAAAATTTTAAAAGCTCCTGAAGGTTTATGTAACAATCTGGCTATACACCAAATTGTCATATTTATAGCATCTGTTATCATTGATGGTAACAAACATAGCTTGATGTTTTTCCAAGAGAAAGAGAAATGTGCAGTGTTCCCTGGTTAATTCACAAAACTAAAGGCCTCAAAATCTTCTGGAACAGATAAAGTCCATCAAAGTTCCTTTGGTAGGAATGAGGAGACATTTATGCATTTAACAGGTGTAAGTGTAAGTTCTCATATTTAAGAGTTTCCAATGGTTTGAGCACTTTTTTGAATTAAGTAGGAGGGTTTCTGGCTGCAAAACTCTAATATGCATTGACTTTGATGATGTATAAGCCAAGGAAAGAACACTGGCATTCCCAGCAGGAATACAATCTTCACATGCCCTGTGCTGCTTCCCTACACAGAGGCCGTTCTCTGGGTCAAGCACACAGTTGCAGGAGGGATAGGCAGACTCAAAGTAGTGATGGGGGAAGGAGACAACCACAGAATCAATGAAACTCAATAGGACTACGTTCCAGACACTGAAAAATTCATTGAACATAGAAAACCACAATCTAGAATTGAGAACATAGGTCCTAGGACAGAGTTTCCACCTTTAGTGCTAAATCACCTGCAGAGCTGGTTAAAACATAGAGTACTGAACATCACCCAAAAGGTTTTGAGTCAGTCTAGAGTGCACCCAAGAATTTGCATTTTTAACAAGCTCCCATGTATTGTTTATGCTGCTGGTCTGCAGGTCACACTTACAGAATAAATAGAGTCAGATGCCCTGGCCTCAGTATTGTCTTCACCACTTACATTATGTTAAACAAGTAAATGAACACAGTCGACTCCTCTGTGAAGTAGGGTAATAATAGTTCCTGCCTCCAAATGCTACTTTGATTATTGAGAGAAGCCATGTAAAGTTCCTGTCAATACACCCAATAAATTTCAGTTATTATTAATAATATTAATATTGTGTTAATATTTTATCTAAACCTCCTGATGTACAGTTAAGGAAACTGAGGCTCCAAGAGATTGTCACTGTTTCCCATGATCTCAGACCTAATGACTAATGAAGCTAGACGTAGACCCTAAGCTTCCAAGAGTCTTCCCATGACATCAGACTGAATGCAGAGATTGAGTATTTTCAGCCAGTCTCAAACTCATGATCTTCATGTAGAAAGTAAATACAAAAACAAGCCTCAAAAGGATGTAGGCATCAAACAAATCCAACTGACATCAACCTTGTACGACTTATGCCAAATTGAAAGACAGCATACTGTCATGGGTTATCAAAATGGAAACCAGGGATGTGCTGAATGAAGACACTTTTGAAATACAAATAAAATTGCCCCTGTTTTTGAAGATGAGGGGACTTGTTGGCATTAGATACTTCCTTTGACCCCCAGGAGCATGTCAGGAGCAAAATTCCCAATCACAATCCATGCTTCCAAAGAGACATTTGGGATAACAGAAAGTTATGGTCAGAGAATTGCCTACCATTGGCCTGCTGAGAAACAGAAAATGTCTTAACTTTTGCTTTAATGAAATGCACAATTATGCATTTTTTAAGAGAACAGAACAAATCGTCTTTTTCCAGCCAGTGCAATGTGATGTGTTTTTCAGCAAAGTTGCTGAGAAGGATAATAAATTTAAGTCTTGCTGAAATAATATGTCTAAGCCGGAAATCAAGAAATTAGATGCTCTTCTTAAGTTCCCAATCAGCTTCCTGCTTTGGAAAACTGGGACTTTAGGAAGGAACAAGGATCCTTAGAACATTTTCTTCAATGCAAATCTGAAAGGAATACTTTAGATTAAGAAAAACTTCACAACATTCAGAAGATTCCAGTAATCCTTACATGATATCAGAAAACTGCTTTTAATTTTACTAAATCAACAACTTACTTCATTGAGTTATTATGATGATTAAATTGATTAATAAATATAAAGGGTATAATATAGACTCTAGCATATAATAACTACTTCATGTTTGCTATTATTACTGTGAATAAATATAATGATTTGGCCATATGGTAAAGCCACAGGGTTTACAAGCTGGTTCAGTTCTATGTGACTTTCACGACTTTCTCAAGTAACGAAATATGTTTCCCAAATTATATAAAATACTGAAACATTGTGATTGAGGTAAAGAGATTATTTTGACAATAAAAGTTTTACTAAACATAGGAAATCAGACTTTTTACCAAGAATTGAGTTTGTTTTTTGTTTGCTTGAATTGTTGTTTTTCAAATTGGTCTACATGTTCTGTGGAGAAACATTCAGGACTTTTTAAAACCACAATTGATTGATTCCAACCTAAGATAATCAGAATATGCAAATAAAGTTACAGTAGGAAACATTCTAGGTCTTCTTTTCCCCTAACTTTCCAGTTCATCAAATCGGGGTCTTAAAAACCTGGTTATCTTACAGAATCTTTGCCTACCATGCTTATTTCGCTAACTGTAATTTTTCAGAGTGTCCTGACATCTTACTGAGTTTTGAATGGCCTCTTTTACTGTTAATTTTGGACAAGATAGCTCCACCTTATTTATAGTACTAGGGCCCAAGAATATGTGTTTCAGCACAATGGTGAAAATATAAAACTGCAACTATGCATGAGAGTAGTAAAAATGTGATTCAGGGTTAAGTCCAAAAACATGTTGATTGCAATCATTCTTTCATCTTCATGAAGAAGAGAATTAAGGCTCATTAAACATGAGTGATAATTTTAGGTGTGTAAAAAATATGTCAGCATGCAACTGGGAAAGAGCCTAGAAAACAAAATGGCTTTCAATTGTCAATCTGATACCATTAAGCCAGTCCCCTGCAGGCTCTTCTCCCTGGTCCTACCCTGCTTTACTTCCGTTTATTACAATCGGACTCTTGACTCTGTTATTTATTACAGCACTATTCTGCTTTATGGACTGGGGTTGCATCTGACATCTCGAGCTCCTCGGCTTTCTGCTGCACTTCAAAGATTAGTATAGAGTCATGTTTCCAGCTCTCTGTACATTGTACAATCCTCGAGAGTCTGGCTCTTACTGACGCCAAATAAGTTCTCGTCTATGGTCAGTGGCCCATATAGCCCCTTATTTCCTGAAATTGATGTTTTAAGTAAAATTGTGGTTAGATGTTTTGTACAACTTTATTAATTTAGGCAATGTAATTTCATACCATAATAACTAGAAGTAAGAAGAAAAATGAGGAGGGAAAAATTTTAGTTGACTAAAATGCCTCTAAAGTAGGTTTAGAGTTAGATAAAGTAGGTAAAGATAAAGTAAAATAAAGAGTTAGGTAAAGTAGGTTTATTGTTAGATAAGTCTACCTTATCTTCTCTATTACATTTGACTTCTTAAAAAGCAAAGTTATATCTTAGACCAACATGTTTTATCAGTAGAGAGTGTCTAGACATCTTCCACCATCTCACTCTCCTGTAGAGGCAAGCCCCTTATTTTTTTGAAATCTGCTGACTGTCTACATCAGGTACAGGGTGCTATTAAATTACCTGAGTTCTTAATGTCACTTTCCTCAGGAAAAAGAAAAAAACTTAAAGAAAATCAAAACAGCAACAGTTTATCCAGACGAACACTTATTTAGCTAAATCATTAGCCCTCAGTGGGATTCCCAATTCTATCACTAAGTGGCGTGGGGGGAAAGGCAGCTTTATCTCTCTGTCTTTTGAATTCTAGCTGAAGAACAAAAATGGACAATTTTCCCCTTACGGAAGCTTAGAAAGAGATAGTGACATATATTTAATCATTTTAACACTTTCTTTACAGAATATAATAATTTCCCAAATAGCAAAATAGAACGATCTTCATCTGCTGATAAAATTATACCCTTGATAGCAGAATTCAGGCAGATCAGCTAGCTAATTTTGGGCCAAATAACAATGGTTCACTACATTAAAATTTACAAAATAAACAAAATTCCTTTCTCTAGAAGGTTTCCAGACCATTTATCTTGCTAAATGGTTTTATATTCATCAACATTGATTTAAAACCAAAGGGACCTGAAGGAGCCCTGGCTGGGCAGTAATGCAGTGCCACCTAGCTTCCCTCCTGTGGGATAGTAGTTCATTACCATAACTGAAGTAGTTCAGTTCTCCATAACTGAAGGAACCAGAGTACAGTCAGCAATGTGCTAGGACTATCTGAGGCGGAAATAGACACAGGGGAAAATACCTTCTTTCATATTCATCCAAAGACAACTGAACATCAGATGTATACCCTGGAATTAGGCACGATGCTCTACAATCTAGTTCAATCACTTTATCTAGCCTTTCTTCACTCCATCACTCCTACAACTCTGCAGAAGGCAGCATGTACATGTACAGTGCTTATGATTAAGACTGCTCATATCACGTATTTCTCCTAATAATCCTCAGTATATGCCATGAATATTCCTGTCTCTGTTATATATACTTTTCCCAGACTAAAATCTACACCCATTTGTTATCTTTCAAGTCCTTTCAAGTCCCAATTTCTTTATGCAGCCTTCCCTGACTACACCAAACCCCAGTGATAATCTCGTCTTTGAATTACATTGTATTTTCAATTCTCCACTGAGTCTTTTATTACTCTGCCTATTCTAGTCATGTATCTAGACTCCTATTTATCCTTCAAGACAGCTCACCTATCTACAGCTGTTCTTGATCACATGCATTCCCTTCATTAAACAAACTGAGTAGTTGTCTCTTCCATAGTGTGGTGTACACACCTCTATTAGAAAACTCATTTTTATTTTTAATTTTTTAAAATAAATTTTTATTTTAACTTTTATAGATACATGGTACATATTAATATATTAATGGGGTACATGAGATGTTTTAATACAGGCATGCAATGTCTAATAATCACATCATGTAAAATGGGGTATCTATCCCCTCAAGCATTTATCCTTTGTGTTACAGTCCAGTTATATTCTTTTAGTTATTTTTAAATGTGCAATTAAATGGTTATTGACTATACTCACCCGGTTGTGCTATCAAATAGTAGGACTTATTCATTCATCCGATTTTTTTTGTACCCATTAACCATCTTTGCTGCCTCCAGCTTGTCTCCCACGACTCTTCCCAGCCTCTGGTAACCATTCCTCTACTCTCTATCTTCATGGGTTCAATTGTTTCAATTTTTAGATCCCACAAATAAGTGACAATATGTAAACTTTGTCTTTCTGTTTCTGACTTATTTCACTTAACATAATGACCTCCAGTTCCATCCATATTGTTGCAAATGACTGGATCTCATCCTTTTTTATGACTGAATAGTACTCCATTGTGTATATGTACCACATTTTCTTCATAAATTCATTTGTTGATGGGCACTTAGATTGCTTCCAAATCTTTGCTGTTGTGAACAGAGTTGCAACAAATGTGGGAGCACAGGTAACTCTTGAATATACTGATTTCCTTTCTTTTGGGTATATACAAAGCCATGGAATTGCTAGATCATATGGTAGTTCTATTTTTAGATTTTTGAGGAACCTCCAAACTGTTCTCTATAGTGGTTGCATTAAATTACCTTCCCATTAACAGTATATGAGGGTTTCCTTTTCTCCACATCCTCACCAACATTTGTTATTGCTTGTCTTTTGGATAGATGCCATTTTAACTGGGGTGAAATGATATGTCATTGTAGTTTTGATTTGTATTTTAAAGAACTTGTTTTTTTTTCTCTATTAAACATAAAGCAGGGACCATGTTTTAGTCTTCCGCTTTAGAATAAGCATTAATAAACTGTTGTCGAATTGATAGTGGTTGAATGAATGAAATACAGCTATATAATTATTTCATGTGGTACTCATTGTTTTTCTAATGAGTTGACATTTCTTGGGAAAAGATTCTATCTTTTAATCTTTCTCTTGCCCATCTTGGACACAATGGCTGATCCCTGCCTATTCCTTTTTCACCTCATAAAAAAGCAAAAATTTAAAAACCTACATGTCCCTAGTAAATTTACTCTCCTATTCTCAAAGCCAACCAGTCTCCAATTTCTTCCCATCAACACCCTCATTCTTATGTAACTAAAGACTTACTTCTTGTTTCACTGAAAAACAGAAGCAGTCAGTTTCTGGCAATATGATTGAGAGAAGAAAATTAGGGAAATCACTTGAGGTCAGATATGAGACCAACAAATACATACGCTGAAGCACACAGCTTTGGCTTCCTTGATCAGGAGGAACTGGAGATAAAGCCTTTGGTAGGCCAAGGGCGTTGGAGACAGGTGAGAATTTGCTTGCATAAATCCATGACCCAGACTATTCTCTACTCATTAGCCAGAGCAATCATTTCAAAATGTCACTCAGCTGCTCACAATCCCCCAGTGGCTCTCCCCGACCTTCTGTAAGGGTAAAACCCCAGGTCCTTCAAGTTTTTCCATGACCTGAGACTCCTTCCTACTTCCCTGTACTCCCTCTTACCTCTCTCTCCTTCTCATTCACTGCACTCCTGCCACATCAGTGTTCTTGCTCTTCTTCACACTATTAATAGTCCTAATACAAAATAGCGACACTATTTTCTGCATCTGTTTAACTCTTTCTATTCCCTGCCTAGTTCTCAATCTATGGCTTATCTCTCACTTCACATTCAGAGCCCATTCAATATAATATCATCAGAAGAGCCTTCTCTGATGCATTAGACATAGACCCCTCACCCTCCATTTTCCATCCCCTTATCCAGCCTTATCTCACTTGACAGTATTTATCATTGCTTAAAGTTGTATTTTATGATTTTATTATTTACTAGCAGTCTTGACCACCAGAATGTGAATTTTAGGAGGAAAGAAACTTCCATTTTTTTCATTTAGATAAATAAACCAGTCCCAGATCTGGACCTGAGAAGAAGGGTGCTTTATTCACATATAACTTTGTCACAGTGGTAGGGACTTTGGAGGAAAGGAGACACCAAAGGAACTGTATTAGTCATTGTGAACTAACTGCTACAACAATCTATAAGGTTCAGGAGACTTAACACAATATAAGTTTACTCCTTGCTCATGCTGGTACTCCAACATGGATGTGCCTAGTCAGAGAGCCCAAAGGGTTACCAGGCTCCCCAGTCTAGTGGCTTTACCACCCACAAGAATCTTAAAGTCCTCCAAGATCCATTATATCTGTCCAGAAGATGAGGAACTAGAGCAAATATAGAGTATTATATGGGAGGTTTTCAGAGTCAGGTCTGGAAGTTACATAAATCACTGTCACTCACATTCATCAGAACTCAGTGACTAGGCCATAACCAACTTTGAGGGAGCCTAGGAAAGCAGGATAATTGTGATTCCAGGGGAAAGAGGAAGTGGGGCTTGGTCACATAGCATACTAGTGTCATGACCATCAGGTGATACAAAAGCTAACTTATAAAGGATGAAAAAGTTACCCTGGAGTAGAAGGGTGTGTTCTAAAGGAAGGAAAAGGCAGATGCAAAAGCAAAAAGGCACAAAAAATAGTAACACATGTAAGGAACTTCCACTGTAGATATGGCTGAATGTATAATGTGAAATAAAAAGGCATACAGTTGGGGAAATAAGAAGAATCTGGATCATAAAAGACTCTGTATGCTACGACAAAAAGTTTAGACTCATCCTAAAGGTATTGGGGAGGCACTGAAAGATATTAAGGGAAAAGACTGAAGAACAATATGATCAAATGTCTGTTATTGAAAGATTATAACTCATCGTTATAGAGGGGTAAATTTGGGATACAGAAAATGGAGACAAGATAATTAGATAGGAAACTATTGCAGAAGTACAAGAAGAAATGTTGATGGATGGAAGCCAAGACTAAGGTAGTAGTTATATAGTGCTTGTTAAGTTCTTTCTTCTCTCTGAAAAGTATCATGAGCATACTTACTGTCTTTGATGAGCTGAAGACTCTAATATTACTGAGGTCAGAAATCCATCTTATAGAGAGGTTAGCAAAATTACATTTTAATTAAATTTCTAAGTGGATTTCTATTACTTATTAAAAAATACTAGTTGATATAAATGAATAAAGCTATTTTTTAGTCACTGCTAAGACATTACTGGGGGTGGAGTGGGCAGGGGGAGCAGAATAAGGGATACACATGAACTCTCACATTGATAGTATAAGTAAGAGAGAAGAAAATGATGAACACTTCTTCAATATATTTTGTAATAATGTAACTTCAATCAAGTAACAAATGAGAAGGGATGGATTGCTCATCATAACTTTGTATTTAACTCTATCAGATAAATTAATATGTTTCAATTAAATAAAGCATTAGGTATTTCCATAGCCATAATTATCAACATTTTCCAATTTTTTTCTTTATAGTTATAAACTTTTCTTTTACCTAAATCATTGGTGATCCATCATAATTTTAAATTACAATAATCAGATGTACAATCTAGATATTTTAAGGCTATGGAGGAAAAGGAGCAAGAAAAAATAGTTTGCTTGTTTATTTTCTGCTCTGAAAAAAAACAGAAAGTTCTTAGAAAGTAGAGGAAAAATTCAAACATCAGGAATACTTTTTAAAGCAAACTTTACAAATCTAAAATCACATTGAATGATGATACCTATTATATTGAAATGCTAAATGTGTGAGTGACTTGTTTTTCTTTATCAAGCTTCCTGTGTAGGAACATTTCTGTATAATATATAAAATAAATACAGAATCACTTTGACAAACTGCTTTTCTCATAAAATTATCAGAATTCATGGGTTAAATTTCAGCATCATTGCTTATGTGACATTGGGCAAGTTAATATCATTATTATCATCATTACCGTTAGTACTATTAGATAGCACTCAGCACACATTATGTACCAGTCATTTGATTAAGAATGTAATATATATTATTTCATGTTATTAAATATTTCAGTTACTATCATTACCATTAGTATCAGTAGGTAGAATTCAGCACATACTATGTGCTAGTCATTCTATTAAGCACATTATATATATTATCTCATGTTATTGATTATTTCAAAACATTGTTCTTAACCTATTTTTTTAAATGTTAGGTGGTAACTTTGGCAAGATGGCAGAGTAGGAAGCCCTGAATACTTTTTTTCCCACTAGCAACTAATTTGGCAACAATTCACAAATTCCCTTCATGAGAAATTAAGAAACTAATTGAAAGTCTCTTGCAACCTGGGAAAACATGAAACCAGACTCACTGAAGCTAGTAGGGAGAGTCAAGACACCCTCTCACCAGATCCCTGCTACTAGCACAACAACATACAATCAGGAAGATTCCCCCTACCTCTCAGCTTTGCCCAAGGGAAGTAATGAGTTAATGTGTATCCAGTACTCCTAACTTTCTGAGGGGGCTTCTAAGAGGATGAGTTTGTGTCTTTCTAGTCTTGAATTTATGACAGCACTGGCACAGTCTAGTGAGTTGAGGAAGACATACAATCAAAATACATACAGTGGCTGAGTGGATAAAAATCAAAACACAACTATATGCTGTCTACAAGAAACTCACTTTAGGTTTAAGGATCTACAGAGGCTGAAAGTGAAAGGAAGAAAAAAGATATTTCTTTTAATGGTAACCAAAGAGAGCAAGCATTGTCATATCAGAAAAAAAAAATAGACATTAAGCCTAAAACTGTCAGGAGACAAAAAAGGACATTAGATAATGATAAAAGGGTCAATCCACCAAAAATATATAACAATTATAAATGTATATGCACCCAACATCAGAGAACCTAAATATGTACAACAAACATTGATGGAGCTGAAATGAGAAATAGATAGCAATAAAATAATAGGATACTTCAAAATCCTACATTCAGTAATGGATAAAACATCTAGATAGAAGATACATACATATTTGGGAGAAAGTAAGGAAAAAGAACAAAATTTTTTTCCTGGTAATCCAGAGAATTCCTCTAGCTCTTAAGCACACCAAGGCAGTGCCTCTTTAAGTCTGCAAAAACCACAGCATTATTGGGGTTGGTTAAAGGAGTGGCCACATCCCTTTTAATACCTGGAAAACTTTCCCAAGAAGGAGAGACACAAACAAGCCCAGGCTGTGGAGACTACAATAAATACCTAACTCTTTAATGCCCAGACACCTAAGAACAGCTACAAGCATCAACACCATACACCAAAACATGACCTCACCAAATGAACTAAATAAGGCACCAAGGACCAATCCTGGAGAAACGGGGATATATGACCTTTTAGACAGAAAATTCAAAATAGCTGTTTTGAAGAAACTCAAAGAAATTCAAGATAACACAGAAAAGGAATTCAAAATTTTATCAGCTAAATTTAACAAAGAGATTAAATGATTTAAAGGAATCCAGCAGAAATTCTGGAGCTGAATAATGCAATTTGCATGCTGAAGAATGCATCAGAGTCTCTTAATAGCAGAACTGATTAAGCAGAAGAAAGAGTTAAGTGAGCTCAAAGGTAGGCTATTTGTAAACACACAGTCAGAGGAGATGAAAGAAAAAGAATTAAAAAACAATGAAACACACCTACAAAGTCTAGAACATAGCCTCAAAAGAGCAAATCTAAGAGTCATTGGCCTTAAAGAGGAGGTAGAGAAAGGGATAAGGGTAGAAAATTTATTTGAAGGGATTATATCAGAAAACTTCCAAAACCTAGAGAAAGATATAAACATTCATGAACAAAAGGTTATAGAAGACCAAGCAGATTTAATCCAAAGAAGACTACCTTAAGGCATTTAATGCTCAAACCCCCAAAGATCAAGGATAAAGAAAGGAATGGAAAGTGGAAAAAGAAAAGAAACAAATAACATGCAATGAAGCTCCAACATGCCTGGCAGCAGATTTTTCAGTGAATACCTTACAGGCCAGGAAAGAGTGGCATAACATATTTAAAGTACTGAAGAAAAAAAGCTTTTACCCAAGAATAGTATATCCAACAATAACATCCTTTCAGCATGAAGAAGAAATAAAGATCTTCTGAGACCAACAAAAGCTGAGGGATTTCATCATCACCAGATCTGTCTTACAAGAAATGCTAAAGCAAGTTCTTTGGTCTGAAAAAAAAAAAAAAGAATGTTAATGAGCAAGAAGAAATCATGTGAAGGAACAAAACTCATTGGCAACAGGAAGGACACAGTAACACAGAATAGTATAACACTATAATTGTGGTATATAAACTTCTCTTGACTTAAGTAAAAAAAAGACTAAATGACAAGCCAATCAAATAACAACTACAACTTTTCAAGACATAGTAGAATAATACATAAGAAGAAACAATAAATAGTTAAAAAGTAAGAGATGAAGTTAATTAGCATTTTTATTAGTTTTCTTTTTTGCATGTTTGTTTCTTGGTTTGTTTATGCAATTAGTATGAAGTTGTCACCATTTAAAATAATGGGTCATAAGATAATATTTGCAAGCCTCATGGTAATCTCAAATCATTGTTCTGTCTAATATTGACAGTGGGGTGTTAAAGTCTCCCACTATTATTTTGTAGGAGTCTAAGTCTCTTTGTAGGTCTCTAAGAAGTTGCTTTATGAATCTGGGTGCTCCTGTATTGGGTGCATAGTTAGCTCTTCTTGTTGTGTTGATCTCTTTATTATTATGTAATGCCTTTCTTTGTCTCTTTTGATCTTTATTGGTTTAAAGTTTGTTTTATCAGAGTCTGTGATTGCAACCCCTGACTTTTTTTCTTTCTATTTCCTTGGTAAATATTCCTCCATCCCTTTATTTTGAGCCTATGTGTGTCTTTGCACATGAGGTGGGTCTCTTGAATACAGCACCTCAATGGGTCTTGATTCTATTTAATTTGCCAGTCTGTGTCTTTTAATTAGACGATTTAGCTCATTTACATTTAAGGCTAATATTGTTATGTGTGAATTTGATCCTGTCATCATGATGCTAGCTGGTTATTTTGCACATTAGTTGCAGTTTCTCCATAGTGTCACTGGTCTTTACAATTTGGTATGTTTTTGCAGTGGCTGGTACTGGTTCTTCCTTTCAATATATAGTGCTTCCTTTAGGAGCTCTTGGAAGGCAGGCCTGGTGGTGACAAAATGTTTTAGCATTTGCTTGTTTGTCGAGGATTTTGTTTCTCCTTTGTTTATGAAGCTTAGTTTTTTATTTCTCCTTTGCTTATGAAGCTTAGCTTGGCTGGATATGAAATGCTGGGTTGAAAATTCTTTTCTTTAAGAATGTTGAGTATTGGTCCCCACTCTCTTCTGGCTTGCAGGGTTTCTGCAGAGAGATCTGCTGTTAGTCTGATGGGCTTCCCTTTGTGGGTAACCTGACGTTTCTCTCTGGCTGCCCTTAACATTTTTTCCATCATTTCAACCTTTGTGAATCTGATGATTATGTTTCTTGGGGTTGTTCTTCTCAAGGAGCATCTTTATGTTATTCTCTGTATTTCCTGAATTTGAATGTTGGCCTTCCTTGCTAGGTTGGGGAAGTTCTCAGCCTAGCAAGTGTGTTAATAATATCTTGAAATATGTTTTCCAACTTGGTTTCATTCTCCCCATCACTGTCAGGTACATCAATCAAACATAGGTTTGGTCTGTTCACACAGTCCCATATTAGTTGGAGATTTTCTTTATTCCTTTTCATTCTTTTTTCTCTAATCTTGTCTTCATGCTTTACATTATTAAGTTGATCTTCAATCTCTGATACCCTTTCTTTATTGATTCGGCTATTGATACTTACGTATGCTTCACGAAGTTCTCATGCTGTATTTTTCTGCTCCATCAGGTCATTTTGTTCTTCTCTAAACTGCTTATTCTAGTTAGCAATTTGTCTAAACTTTTTTCAAGGTTCATAGATTCCTTACATTGGGTTAGAACATGCTCCTTTAGCTCGGAGGAGTTTGTTATTACCCACCTTCTGAAGCCTACTTCTGTCAATGTATCAAATTCCTTCTCTGTCCAGTTTTGTTCCCTTGCTGGCAAGAAGTTGTAATTATTTGGAGAAGAAGTGTTCTGGTTTTTGGATTTTCAGCCTTTTTGTGCTGGTTTTTCCTCATCTTCATGAGGATCTACCTTTGGTCTTTGATGTTGGTGACCTTTAGATGGGGTTTTTGCTTGGACATCCTTTTTGTTTATGTTTATGCTATTCTTTTTCATTTGTTAGTTTTTCCTGTACCAGTCAGGACCCTCTGCTGCAGGTCTGCTGGAGTATACTGAAGGTTCACTTCAGACCGTTTGCCTGGTTATCACCAGCAGAGGCTGGAGAACAGCAAAGATTGTTGCCTCTTCCTTCCTCTGGAAGCTTCATCCCAAAGGAGCACCTGCCAGATGCCAGCCAGAGCTCTCCTGTATGAGGTGTCTGTTGACCCCTGCTGGGAGGTGTCTCCCAGTCAGGAGGCACAGAGGTCAGGGACCCATCTTAGGAGGCAGTCTGTCCCTTAGCAGAACTTGAGCGCTGTGCTGGGTGATCCACTGCTCTCATCAGAGTCTGAAGGCAGGAATGTTTAAGTCTGCTGAAGCTGCTCCCACAGCCACTCAGACAGATGGGAAAGGAGGAATCTAGAGAGCCGGTCTGGCTACAATGCCTTTGTGGAGCTCGGCTATGCTTTGGCCAGTTCGAACTTCCTGGGAGCTTTGTTTACACTGTGAGGGGAAATCACCTACTCGAGCCTTGGTAATGGTGGATGCCCCTCCCCACCAAGCTCGAGCATGCCAGGTGAACTTCAGATGGGGGTGCTGGCAGTGAGAATTCCAAGCCAGCCCATCTTAGCTTTCTGGGCTTCGTGAGGGGGGGATCCACTGAGCTAGACCACTTGGCTCCCTGACTTCAGCCCCCTTTCCAGAGCAGTGAACAGGGCTATCTTGCTGGCATTCCAAGCACCACCGGGGTATGAAAAAAAATAACTCCTGCAGCTAGCTCAGTATCTGCCCAAACAGCTGCCCAGTTTTTTGCTTGAAACCCAGGGCCCTGGTGGTGTAGGCACCCAAGGAATCTCCTGGTCAGCGGGTTGCAAAGACAGTGGGGAAAAGCATAGTATTTGGACCAGAATGCACTGTTCTTCAGATCACAGTCCCTCATGGCTTCCGTTGGCTAGTGGAGGGAGTCCCCTGACCCCTTGTGCTTCCCACATGAGGCAACACCCCACCCTGCTTCTGCTCATCCTCTGTGGGCTGCATCCACTCTCTAACCATTCCCAGTGAGATGAGCCGGGCACCTCAGAAATGCAGAAATCATTCACCTTTTGCATTGATCTTACTGGGAGCTGCAGACCAGAGCTGTTCCTATTTGGCCATCTTGCCTAGGTCCCCCTTTTTAGTAGATTTTTAATGTAGTTACTAGAAAACTTAACATTATCATATATGTGACTTCCATTGTATTCCTCCTGGACAGATGTGTTCTCCATTTCTAACTCAATTTTCAGCTATCTCCATTAAACATTTTATTGAGGCGTGTGAATATTTTGAAAATCAAGTTTTAAATTTTCTAAAGCACTTTAGTTTCCTATAATTGCTTCTTTTTCATAGCAAACTATTCCTATTTTATGGGTTTAAAATCCTCTTAAATCTTTCTGGAAATATATAAATAGAATTTTATTAAAGTCCTTTACAATTTTTTAAATATCTGTTTCTTCAGAATTTTATTTCTTTTTTTTTTCCATTTTAGAACCTGGTTTTCATGTTGCTGGTTTCTACTCTTTGGTTATCCATATCTGAAATGAGTATCTAGACTAATTAGTCATTGGTGACTGCATTGTTTTCTCAGCTCAAGTGAAAATGACATTGCCCTGAGCAATGAATAAGGATACTGATTCATGTAATCCTTGATGTGAGGAGTGGGCTGGGACATACGGCCTACCTGGATGGTCTTCAGGATGCTTGAGGAGCTTGCCTTTTTGGTGCAGAGCTCTTTGTTCCTTATATCAGCTTGATAATGCCTGGGGCACTGTCTTAATTATCTCTGTACCCCCAATACCTGCTTTGGAGCTTCTGAAGGTGTATCATCCATTCTATTTAAAGTTTTCAGCCTATTATAAAAAATAATTTTAACCTAAGAAATGAAAACTACAACCCATTACAGAATCATATGGTAGCAACGTATAAGAACTTAAAAAGGAAAAGGAAAATGGAAATAGCTTTTAGACTACTCAGGTAGATAGAGCTAGATTTCTTCTTTGTACTAGCCCAAACTTTGCAAGAAGATGAGATGAGGTAGAGATGAAAGACATCACTATCCAGATGTTTGCTGACAAATGTCTAACCACTGAATCTATCCAAAAATGAATTGAGCTGACTTGTAGTTCTCCTCACTGGATAACTTTGCACTGGGCAAGTAGAAGAAGAAAATCAAGCATTTAATATGTTCAAAACTGATTATTACTAAGGTCTATTTTGGAAGGGGTGGGAAAGAGTATGACGAAGAGCATCCTGGGGTGTATCAGAAATAACACTGAACTGAAAGTCTTGGCATGAAGTCCTAACACCACCAATAATTGACAACATAACGTAGGAAAGTCTCTTCTACCACTCTGGGCCTTAATCATGAACAACTCAAAAGCAGAGTCTGTCTTTCCCAGATACAGACTACCTGGTTCTAATGGCTCCACATTTGAGCCTCCTTTTGGCTGAGTTGCATCATCTATAACAGGGGTCAGCAAACTGTTCTTGTAAAGGGCCGGATAATATTTTAGGCTTTGCAAAGTCTAGTATAGTTTCTATACCATATTCTGCTCTCTCTCTCTTGTTCTCTCTCACTCTCTTTTTCTCTAACCTTTTGAAAATGTAAAACCATTCTTAGCTCATGGTTCTTATAAAAACAAGCCAAAGGCCATGGTTTGCCAACCCCTAATCTATAAAACAGAGATAAGAGTACCACAATACCACATAGTGCTGTTATAGCTAGTGAGATGGTTGACACATGTAAATCACTTGGATCGGTGGATAGAACATAGGAAGCTCTCAATAAATATTAAATGACTTACTTAATATTATAATTATTATGTTGTCCTGGGCATCTAGCACTGGAAATATACCATGACCTCAATAAGTGGTTAATAAATTTTAAAATGTTATGTAAAGGAAGAGAACTGCCCTCTCTTCAAGCCCTGTAATTCAGTTAACCCTCAAGTTACATGGTATACATTGATGGTTTGGTCCAGATACCTGAGGAAAAGTCTGATAAGAGTTGATGGTGGTTCTGAGTAAGGCTGGCAAGAAAGTTGAGTTGTTGAAAAAAATATTTCAGTCTGTAAGATTAGAATAAGAACTTGAAATGCCAACAATCCTAGAATAGAATTTAACAAATTGGAGCATGATTTTGTTACATATCATACAAAGTACATTTTACAAATTTTTAAAGTGTATCCCCTTTCTATGCCTGTGGTTCTCAAAGTAGAGATCTCAAAGTAGCAGAAACAACAGTACCTAGAAATTTTCATTAGGAATGCAGATTCTTGACCCTTTTCCAGATCAATCGAATCAGGAATTTCAGAAGTGATGGTCCAGGAATCTGTGTATTAACAAGCCCTGCAGGCAGGCTCAAGTTTGAGAATTGCTGTTTTAAGTCTTCCTCTTCTTCAATCATCCTCTAATTCTTTACATTCGATCCAATCAATGGCTTGGCATCTCTTTTTCAGTTCCAAGAGGAAACTTATAACTAATAAAAAGTATAGAAAACCAGGGTTTGGCCTGTCTTTTTCTATTGTATTAGCCTTCATAGAACCAAAACAACTCCTATTATCCTGCTCTCCCAACTCCGCAGGCTTTTCTCCTCTTCGTCCCCTATTCTGATCATTCCCTTCCCTTATTTCCCCTCTTGTACCAATGTTCTGGGCAATGCCTTCTAAACCACACTGAGTACATCACTTGCTGAAATCTTCTAGCATTACCTGTACCACAGTTTTAACTCATAATCACACTTTGTCTTGCACTGTTAATAAATTGTTTTATTGACTCAAGCTAAAATCATTTCTTAAGATCCTATTTACAGCTAGGTTCTGGGATAGGCTCTGTGAGAGTTCAGGCACAGAGTCTACCTTCAAGGAAATTAATCTAGTAATGGGTAAGAAAAACTTAGAACTAATAATAAAGTATAGAAAACATGTTTAAAACATGCACAGGTAAAGCACCATTCCTTTGTAATTTCTTATATTTATCTTGCCTTTAAATACCACCTATATGTAGATGACTTCCAAATTTACATCTTCAACCTGGATCTCTCCAGTGAACTCCAGTTTCACCATGGAACTGCCCATTCCATGATTATTCCCAAAAGTCATTTAGACATTTCAAACAAAGCACATCCAAAACTGAACTTCTAATCTTTTTCAAACTTGCTCCCTCCCCCATCTTCTTGATCCTTCTCTTATCCCCCACATCTTAGCATGATCTCCTGCCACCTCTACCTTCAAAACATTTGCAAAATCTAACTATATCTCATCACTTCCACCATAACTACCATGGTCTTAGCCTCTGACAATTATCTTGCTTCCATCCCTCACCCACTATAGCCTATTTGACACCCAGCAGCAAGAACAATCCTTCTGAAGAAAAATTCAGATAGTGTTATTTCTCTGCTCAAAACTTTGTAATGGTCTCCCATCTCACTCAGAGTAAAACCCAAAATCCTTAACTAACTATAAAGTCTGCACCCTACCCCATCCCACCATTACATTATATATCTTCTCTCATCTCCCATCAGACTTCCTTTCAGTGCTTCTCTCTAAACACACTAGCTGATATGGTCTCAATGTTTATGTCCCCCAAAAATTCAAATGCTGAAACCTGTTCCTCAATGCAATGGTGTTATTAGGTGGGGCCTTTAGCAGGGATTAGTGTCCTGATAAAAAAATAAAAAAGCCCCGAAGAACTTGTTTGACCCCCTCCACCTTGTGAGACTGAAATGAGAAAATGCCATCTGTAAACCAGAAAGCAAGCCCAGACACAGAATCTGCTAGTGCCTTGATCTTGAACTTCTCTGCCTCTAGAACTGTACAAAATAAATGTCTTTGATTTGTTACACAGTGTAAGGTATTTTATTATAGCAGCACACATGGACTAAGACAGAAATTGGTACCAAAAGTGAAGTGTTGCTGTAACAAATACCTAAAAATGTAGAAGTGGATTTAGTGTAGGGTAGGGGATGAAAAGTTTGGAGGTGCATGATAGAAAAAGCCTACATTGCCATGAGCAAAACATTAAGGGTGATTCAGGTGAGGATTCAGAAAAAGAAGAGTTCTGTAGAGAAAGCCTCAATCTTCTTAAATAGTACATCAGTGGTCATAAACAGTACGTTGTTAGAAACATGGATGTTTAGTAAAGACCACTCTGATAAGGTTTCAGATGGAAATGTGTTATTGGAAATGATAGGAAATGCCATCCTTGTTATAGAGTGGCAAAAAACTTGGCTGAATTTTGTTCATGTTCTAGTGTTTTGTGGAAAGCAAAACTTGCAAAAAAAAAAAAAAAAAAGGAATTGGATATTTGGCCAAAGAAATGTCTAAGCAGGCCAGGCGTGGTGGCTCACGCCTGTAATCCCGGCACTTTGGGAGGCCAAGGCAGGTGGAACGCAAGGTCAAGAGATCGAGACCATCCTAGCCAATACAGTGAAACCCCGTCTCTACTAAAAATACAAAAATTAGCTGGGCATGGAGGTGCACGCCTGCAATCCCTGCTACTCGGGAGACTGAGGCAGGAGAATGGCTTGAACCAAGGAAGTGGAAGTTGCAGTGAGCCCAGATCACGCCACTGCACTCCAGCCTAGTGACAGAGCTAGACTCTGTCAGAAAAAATAAAAAAAAAAAGAAGAAAGAAAGAAAAAAAGAAATATCTAAGCAAAATTTGAATAACCTGTACAGTTTCTCTTGACATGGCTTACAGTAAAATGAAAGAGAAGAAAAATTATTTACATACAGAATTTATAATTTAAAAAGAGAAGCAGATCTTAAAGATTTGGAGAAATCTCAGCCCATGCCTATTGTAAAGAATGAAAAAGGAGGACACCAAGGGTATGGCCAAGTGACCTTTTGATAAGGGATGAGTAACTGTCAGTGGAAGCCAGGTGCTATCCTTCAAGACAATGGAAGAATAACTCCAAAGGCATTTGGAAACCATTGCATCTGTCCCTTCCATCACAGGTCCAGATTGCCAAGACCTGGGGGACAGACTGATGCCAAGCATGCCCTTGGGTGCCTGTAGAACATCACTCAAGTATCTACTCCTTGATTCTAGGCAACAAAGCAAGTATCTACTCCTTGATTTCTAGGCAACAAAGCAAGAATAAAAAGCTTACAGTTAAAGAAAATGTGTATATGTATGAATGTATGCATACACGTGTGTGTATGTGTGTTTTTTTTTGTGTGTGTGTGTGGCTAAATATTGCTTGAATCATAAGCTGTGCAAACAAATAAAAAACAGAGAAGCTGCTTTTAGGCAAGGTAACAGTGAGCATGACTCCAGAGAGCATGCAGGGATCAATACATAATTATTGAATAGATAAATTCTCACGTATTTAAAATACTGCAAGGAGAATCTATTCCAGCATCTGTGGATGATTTCTTTTTTTTGCATTTATTTTATTTTATTTTATTTTATTTTTTATTGCATTTTAGGTTTTGGGGTACATGTGAAGAACATACAATATTGTTGCATAGGTACACACGTGGCAGTGTAATTTGTTGCCTTCCTCCCCTTCACCTATATCTGGCATTTCTCCCCATGCTATCTCCCCGCAACTTCCCACCCCCCACTGTCCCTCCCCCTCCCCACTGTCCCTCCCCTATTTTCCCCCAACAAAATTCAGTAACGTTATTTATCTCCAACACAAGAACCAAATGATAGGGGTTGCTTCTTTCAATCACTTCTATTCTCCAATGAGAGAGTAAGTTTCTGAGATATGTAGAGGCTGTTTGAGGTCACAAAGATGGTTAGTATCAGATCCTGGACAAAGAACTCAGGACTTCTATCTCCATTTTCAGAACTTTCTCCTCTACGAGGATGACAACTATCCACTGTATTGCTTGTTTTGCTACATAGCAAAGCAAATCAGCTGGCCAGTACTTGTTGGTATATTATTTGGTACATCCTGCATTGCTTGAATTCTGGCTTATACTTGAGTTTCTACTGAACATCAAGACTGGCCTAGCGATTGTTCATTTCATTCATTCAGTAAGTATTTATGAGAACTATGTGCAAGGCACTGTTAGGTACCAGTGATCCAACAATGAACACAATATTCACACCACTGGATTCACATAACTTACATTTTGGTGAGGATGGCAGAAAACAAAAACAAATAAAATTACTAAATAACGTAGTAAGTGATATGAACAGAACAACATAGCTCTAGTACAAAAAAAGGCAACCTACCTTAAATAACATGACCAGAGAAAGTTGCTAACAAGATGTGTTATTTAGGCTGAATCTGAAATAGGCAAAGGAATCAGGAATTGGAAGAGGTTCCAGGCAGATGGAATAGCAAGAGACAAGCCCTTGAGACAGCAAAGAATTTAGCATGTCTGGGAAGCTGAGAGAAGCCCTGTGTGTCTGGAGTACAATGAGAGGGAGAGGGAGAGTGAACAGAGTTGAGGTCAGGATGAAGGCAGGGCCAGGTCACATGGGACCTGGAGGCTCGGATTTGAAGACTGAATTTTATATCAATTACATGAGAAGCCCCTGAAGGCTTTTAAGCATTGAATAACATAATTTTATTGACATATTAATAAGAGTTTTCTGTTAGGCACAATTCTTCTTATTTAAATACTAATTTAATCAAATGGAAAAATGCATTTACTTCTCATAACAACTGTATAAGCAGGTGCTATTATTCTCATCATTTTGTAGCTAAAGCTATTGCAGCGCAGAAAACTTAAGTAAATTGCTTAAATTCACATAGTAATAGGCAGACCCAGGATTCAAACCTAGGTTGTAACACTCCAGAGTATTCACTCTAAACCACTACACCTTTGCTTTTTATGTAATCTTATTTGGTGTAATAAGGAAGGTGGCTATTGCAGAGGTCTAGGGGAAAACAATAGTGGCATAAATTAGGATAGTGGCAATGGAAATAGAGAAAAGCTGCTGGATTTCAGATGTACTTTGGTAGTAGAATTGATAGGACTTGATGATTGTATTCATCCATTTTCATACTGTTATGAAAAAATACCTGAGACTGGGTATTTTATAAAGAAAAAGAAGTATAATGGACTTACAGTTTCACATGGCTGAGGAGGCCTCACAATCATGGCAGAAGGCAAAGGAGGAGCAAAGGTATATCTTACATGGCAGCAGACAAGAGAGAATGAGAGCCAAGTGGAATGGGAAACCCCTTATAAAACCATCAGATCCCATGTGACTTATTCACTACCACAAAAACAGTATGGGGGAACTCACTCCTGTGATTCAATTATCTTCCACCTGGTCCCTCCCATAACATGTAGGAATTATGAGAGCTACATTTCTAGATGAGATTTGGGTGGGGACACAGCCAAACCATATGAATGATGCAGTGGATATAGCTGGTGAGGAAAAGAGAGGAATGAAAGATGGCTCTTAATAACAAACCAGGTGGATGGCACTGACATTTATTTTTTATTTATTTATTTTTATTGTACTTTAGGTTCTGGGGTACATGTACAGATCATGCAGGATTGTTGTATAGGTACATACATGGCAACGTGGTTTGCCGCCTCCATCCCCTCGTCACCTATATCTGTTATTTTTCCCCATGTTATCCCTCCCCAACCTCCCCACCCACTGCTACCCTTCCCCTACTCCCCCAACAGATCTCAGTGTGTGATGCTCCCCTCCCTATGTCCATGTGTTCTCATTGTTCAAAACCTGCCTATGAATGAGAAAATGTTGTATTTTATTTTCTGTTCTTGTGTCAGTTTGCTAAGAATGATGGTTTCCAGATTCATCCATGTTTCTGCAAAGGACATGAACTCATCACTTTTTATGACTGCATAGTATTCCAAGGTGTATATGTGCCACATTTTCCTTATCCAGTCTATCATTGACTGGCGTCTGTGTTGTTTCCAGGTCTTTGCTATTGAAAACAGTGCCACAATGAACATACATGTGCATGTGTCTTTATAATAGAATTATTTATAATCCTTTGGCTATATACCCAGTAATGGGATTGCTGGGTCAAATGGAATTTCTATTTCTAGGTCCTTGAGGAATTGCCACACTGTCATCCACATGGTTGAACTAATTAACACTCCCACCAACAGTGTAAAAGTATTCCTATTTCTCCACATCCTCTCCAGCATCTGTTGTCTCCAGATTTTTTTAATGATCACCATTCTAACTGGCATGAGATGGTATCTCAGTGTGATTTTGATTTGCATTCTCTAATGACCCGTGATGATGAGCATTTTTTCATCTGTTTGTTGGCCTCATATATGTCTTCTTTTGAAAAGTGTCTGTTCATATCTTTTGCCCGCTTTTGAATGAGTTTGTCTGTTTTTTTCTTGTAAATCTGTTTTAGTTATTTGTAGATTCAGGATATTAGCCCTTTGTCAGATAGGTAGATTGCAAAAATTTTTTCCCACTCTGCTGGCTGCTGGTTCACTCTAATGGTTGTTTCTTTTGCTGTGTAGGAGCTCTGAAGTTTAATTAGATCCCATTTGTCTACTTTGGCTTTTGTTGCCAATGCTTTTGTTGTTTTAGTTATGAAGTCCTTGCCTATATCTATGTCCTGAATGGTTTTGCCTAGGTTTTCTTCTAGGGTTTTTATGGTGTTAGGTCTTATGTTTAAGTATTTAATCCATCTGGAGTTAATTTTAGTGTAAGGTGTCAGGAAAGGGTCCAGTTTCTGTTTTCTGCACATGGCTAGCCAGTTTCCCCAACACCATTTATTAAACAGGGAATCCTTTCCCCATTGCTTGTTTCTGGCACTGACATTTATTAAGCTAAGGAAGATTAGTGGAGATATAAAATTAGTTATAGAGGTTAAAAAAAATATCAAGGGTTTTAACTTAGCTGTTTTAACTTGGATATGTCAAGTAAACTTTTAGGTTAGTCTGAAGCTCAAAGGGGTAGACGTAAAAATTTAGAAGACATTTGCATAAAGATGGTATTTAAAGTCTTTATAATAGACAAGGCAACCCAGGGGGATAATTTAGAGAAAGAAATAAAGAGAGCCTGAGAATAATCCCTTAGGAACAGCAATATTTAAAGGTTGTTTAGAGAAGAACCCACCAAAGGGATCTGAGATGCTTTAGACGGTGAAATAGAAGGAGCAGGAAAGGATGATGACAGAAAATCAAAGACAGGAGAGGGCTTCGTAAAAAAGGGAATTGTTGCTTTGTCCTCCAAGCACCTAAGATGCTGAAAGGAAAGCAGGCCAAGGGGAAGAAAGTGGCACTGACCACTGTCGTGAAGAAGCAGGAGGCCGACAAGGTGGGAAGTCCCTGTTTGAGAAAAGCCCTAAGAATTTTGGCTTTGGACTGGATATCCCTCCCAAAAGGGACCTTACCTGCTTTGTCAAATGGCCCCACTACATGCAGTTGTAGCAGCAAAGGGCTATCTTCCATGAGCAGCTGAAAGTTCCTCCTGCCATTAACCAGTTCACTCAGGCCTTGGACTGCCAGTTACTCAACTGCTTAAGCTGGCGTGCAGTCCAGAGACAAAGCAAGGGAAGAAGCAGAGACCATTGGCCTGGGCTGAGACGAGAGCTAACAGCAAAGGGGCTCTCCCCATTGAGAGATCACCTGTCCTTCGAGTAGCTTTAATACTGCCAGCATGCTAAAGAACAAGAAGTCTCAACTGGTGGTGATTGAACACGACGAGGATCCCATCAAGCTGGCTGTCTTTCTGCCTGCCCTGTGTTGTAAAATATGGATCCGTTACTGCCTTATCAAGGGGAAGGCAAGATTGGGATGTCTAGTCCACAGGAAGACCTGCACCACCATTACTTCACATAGTTTAACTGGGAAGACAGAGGAGCTTTGATGAAGCTGCTGGAAGCTATCAGGACCAATGACAATGACAGATATTATGAGATCTGCCCCCACTGGGAAGGCAATGGCCTGGGTCCCAAATCTGTGCCTCACATTGCCAAGCAGGAAAAGGCAAAAGCTGGAACACTTGCTACTAAACTGGGTTAACCATACATTGTTGAGCTTTCGGTACACAAAAAAATAGTAACAATTTTCCCAGGCAACGTAGTGGGACCCCATCTCTACAAAATAAAAATAATAGCCAGGCATGGCAGAGCATGCCTGTGGCCACAACTACTCCGGAGGCTGAGGTAGGAGAATTACTTGAGCCCGGAAGGTCAAAGCTGCAGTGAGCCATGATTAAGCCACTACACTCCAGCCTGGGCAACTGAGAGAGACCCTCCACTCCAAAATAAATAAATAAACATAATTTTTAAAAATAATAAAAATTTGCTTTCAGAAAAAGGGGTGTTGTCAACATGTCATATGCTGCTGAGAAGTCAAACAGGATAAATTAAATCACCTATATCACTTGATTCCAGTGTCTCCACAAAACTCTCGTCCCTTACAGACCCTTCCACTCAGCTCCCAGATGTTTCAAAGTCCATATTTAAACCCTCATCCTTTTTTTTTATTATCTTCAAAGTCCCATGAGTGAAATATCAAATTGAGTCACTTTTACGCCCTAGAGGAGATAAATTTCAGATTTAATAAAGAAAAAGATACAGAGAGAAATGAGTATGGGTTAGTGACAGCATTGTTAAAGTTGGAAAGAGGAAAAGGCAGAAACAAGGAGCATGGGAGATATCAAATGGCAACTGCAGCTATTTTACACATTTGACTAGGGCCTGCTCACTGCACTGAGTCATTCCTCTTTCATGCTGGTGTTCTGGCTGACATTTGGTTTGATACATGAGTATAAAGTCTCCCTTTTTCCCTTCAGGGGATGCTCGCTTTCTACGTGATACACCATTGATAATGAAGTTCTTAATAAACCATCTTCATAGTCTTTATTTCACCTAGGATATTTTATATCCTAATTCATTTGAGGAAGGATTAGGGACATAATGAGGAACAAAACTTTTATTAATATGTAAACATGACATGATGCTATCATTTGATTGATGGAGACATAAAGACTGAGAAGGATATCTCAGATGATGTGTATCTTCAGACCAACCCACAACCCAAACTAGACCAACCCACAGCCTTCAGAAGAGTGAATTTGCCAGAAGGAGACCCATTCCTAGTGGATACTGGATAGAAGTGGATTCCGGCTGCACACATGGACCCTATCCATCGGTTGTCCACTTGTTTAAATACTCTAAATTCTTCTTTGATCTTTCACTGGTCCTGAGGGAAGAGTTAAGATTAAAACTGGTTCCCCTTTAGTGTCAAAGGTTTCCACAGTAAATGGGTTCCAACCACTTTATTTGGGTAAGGGGATAAAAATGCCATTTATCAAAGTACTTAATTTTTTAGAAATCTTATTTTCACACATATTTATAGGAACAAAACAAAGAAAGCCAGCATCTCCGTGACTCATAGTTAGGAAAACACTGATGTTATGTAACAAGAGTTTCTTAACAATAGAAAATTCTACTAAACTGAATGAACAAACTAACCAATTAATGAATGAAGAAAAAAGTTACACCACATATTGGCTTCTTATAGGAGTCACTTCCAATGACTGTGACTTATTCCAGACTCAGAAGAGGTCATAATATTGGGACAAACAGGATAGGAATGCAGGCAAAGCTACAAGGGGAATAAACAAAGCGACTGTGACCTCTGGGAAATGGGGGTGACTGTGCTCTGGACATTTATCCTTGTAGAGTCTTTCAGGCAACCACAGCCAACTGTTCTCAAATCCCTTATCAGAGGATAAAATTTCCCTGACTGTACAAAATGAAGCAGCTGATAGCCTCCCTAAGGATGTACTTTTGAAAGGCAAGCATTTCTCCTCTTCAGAGCAACCCCCTTCAGAGAAGGTTAGCATTCCTGGAGAGGCTCCAGACTGCCCAAAACTCTGTGTCCCTGGAGTCTGAACAGAGCAACAATAAGGAGACAATTCAACAAGCTTTCTTAAGAAAAAAAAAAAAAAAAGCCTTTCATTTGGTGCCTAAATGATTACAAAGAGGAAGGTAGCTGAGACACGTGAGGACAGTAGCTATTCCTAGAGCCTTGGGACTGCAGGAAGTCTATGGCACAGCCAGAAATGGGATTTGGCTTTCAGGTGACTGTACCAAACAGTAGTCCTCTCCATTTTTTAATTAATCAGTGCCATTTCTATTTAAGTCCTAGTTTGTTCCTAAATTGTCCACAAGGTACAATACATCCAATTGTTTGATGGATCAGCCTCATGGAAATAGTGCCTTGAAAAGATCACATAACCACAAGTGAGAAGAATACATTGTCCTGTTTCAGAACGTTTTTCATGTTCTTCCTTCACCTGCAAAAGAAAGAACCCTCTTCCATCTCCACCTATGAACAATGGGCATTTTGTCTAGAATTATCTTTTGTCCCTAATACCTTGAAGCAATGTGGGATAGAGAAAAAAGAGTTAAAATGTCAGATAACTGACACAAGAACAGAAAACCAAACACCGCATCTTCTCACTCATAAGTGGGTGTTGAACAATGAGAACACATGGACACAGGGAAGGGAGCATCACACACTGGGGTCTGTTGTGGGTGAAGGGCTAGAGGAGGGACAGCATGGGGGTGGGGGGATTAGGGATGGATAACATTAGGAGAAATATCTAATGTAGATGATGTAGAGATGGATACAGCAAAACACCATGGCATGTGTATACCTGTGTAACAATCCTGCATGATCTGCACATGTGCCCCAAAACTTAAAGTATAATTAAAAATAAAAAGCCAGATAACTGGTTTAGAGTCCCAACTCTACCATTCACTGATTACCTGATCTCAGACAAGTTCTTTAACTTGTCTCAGCCTCAGTTTCCTAACCTGTAAAATGGATCTAAGAGTGTACCACACCGAATTGCTGTACTGCATAAGATAATACATGCATGCTCATCATCACTCTGTCGGCTCTCGGGAAGCACTGTTAATGCTGCTTCCATTCTGTCCCCAACACTACACTGAATCCAACCAGAAATGACTTTACCTTTCCTACCCATCCCCAGAGTGTTTCTTATTTACCAGTTTATAGAAACCTTATCAAATATTGCCTTAGCCTCTCTACTACCCTAAAAGCTCCTCGAGGGCATGAAATGTATAATGTACAGTTTCATCATTTTCCTACTGCCAAGCATGCACCTTTACATGAAAAGCACTCAGTGAACATTTATTAAATAAATCTTGCTCTTTTATCACAACAAATCAGTAGGTAGACTTTCCTCATATCATTGTTACTTAGTTTCAGTCTTTACCAAGAGAAAGGAATAAAGAAGTCAATCAAGAAATGGGATGGAGAGAGGAAGGCACTAGCACTTATGGTATGCCTACTATGTGTCAGAGTTTCCACAGTCAGATCTTATTTATCTCTCACACCAAGCCTCCTTTAGTCATGATTTACAGAAAGAAAACTGGCTAAGAAATATAAATAATTTTCCCAGGCTTTCATAAATTATAATAGCATTTTGATTACCCTAATTGAAATGGGCTCTGCGCAAAATGAAAAGAAATTGAGGGAGAGACACCAGGTCGGGTCCAGAGTTCCTGGCAATCATTAGTTCTTATCAGCTCTCTATTTTGCCAGACACTATCTACAAGTGACAATAATAACTGATTATCCGCTAGCAAGTTGGCCAATTTATAAACTGTCCATTCTTCCCCTTTAAAAAAAAAAAAAACCCTGAAAAAGCAGCTCGCCAGAGCCCACACACCCCCTCTCTTTGCTCAAGTTCAAAATCCCATGGTTACCTTTTGTCTCATTCCAATTTGCAAGGCCTTTTGCCCAGTTAAGAGATACTCATCCACAGAGATGTTATTTTTAAGGCTGAACTTTGCATTCTCAGCAGTCCTGCCTTAGAATCAAGACTGATCTGTTCAACGGAAGTCCCTGGGGCTTCACAATCCAAACAAACACGGGGCTCAGGATCACCTCCCCCATCTCAGAGGACAGGGTCCAGAGAAGCACAGCAATGAAGCAGTGCTTCCCCAACACGAAAGCTTCAGATTTCCCTCCAATGTTTGTTTCAAATTTTTTACTTAAGAAGAAAACCTACTTAAGTCCTAACGGTCTTTAGCATCCTCTTAAACAGAGGCAAACACAGGTTATAGATGGCATGAGGCAGCTGTGGTCCCCTGGGCCCAGGGTCTGTGGGGTCAGGTAAGAGAAGGAGCCCCGTATCAGGAAGTAAGTGTCCAAGATTATTTTGAAATAAAAATCTAGAATCCACACACCTAGATATGGAGGTTCTCTCAGGTTATCTAGTCACGATGTCTAGGGTTTTTTTACACAGAGTCGAAGCCAAGTGGTTGTAGAAGCTAGCACAGGTTGTGCAGTACTTACTACCCCTTCCACTCTCTTCTGTGGCCTGAGTTCGTGGCTGGTTCCCAGCCCCTCGTAGCCTCACAGTCCTGGGTTGTCTCCTCACAACCTCTCTGCTCCTCCCTTTTCCAATTGGGGATTTCATTCAACACCACATTTATGTTTTATCTCATAACATTTTCTTTCTCTCAAAAAAATGTTTATTTGAGGGTTCTGCTTCACTTCATTTGTTCCTTCCTGTGACCTACATGAAAGCCACACTATATCCTTATATTTTCATGGTTTTGTATGCCTATTTGAATTTCAAATTGTGAAATTTGATTTTACAAACACTAAATTTTATACCTTGGTTCCCATTCCATGGAAAATCTGCCCCAAATCTCAATTATGTTTTTAGGAAAATGGGCCATGTTTCTAGAGATCACTCTGAATTTAACCTCTGGATCAATAGGCAGGGTTTAGAGATCAGAAAATAGAAAAATAACTCTAGCTTGATACACTTGGGGAGTGAACCAAGTCCATCAAGATGATAGGCCACCACACTTCCATTTGTGCCCTTGGAATCAGTTTTATAATTGCATAACAGAAGCCACATCGTGGTTAAGTTCAGAGTGTAAGTTAATTAACAAATAGTAAATCCATAACAAGGTATTTTTAAAAACCCAGAAGCATCCTGAATCATTATGTTCAGTGGCCAAAAGCAATTTCACTAAAACATCCCTTGCTGCTGCTAGAAAAGACCTCTTTTCATGGAAGAACAGAAGGCTAAAGAGATAAATATGGCATCACTTATTTCATGAGAAGAAAAGGTCCAAGGAAGAGACTAATCTATCTTCACAGATGTGACCAGAGAAACATTAGGACTTTTTGCAGGAAACAGTAAAGAGGACACATTTTAAAATACTTATTTCTTCCCTCTTTGTAAAAGATCAATGATATTTTTAACCATTTGGGGCCCAAGGATTAAAACTGTGGAATAAATTTGAAGGAGAGAGGGATGGGAGGCACACACTCAACCTGAGAATGGGTGATGGGAGGAGAAGATAGAGAAGCAGGAGTTTGCTGGGTCTGTAGTTGATTTTCAGAGGAGGTGGGGACTCTTGGGAGCAACTTGGGCTTGAGTCACCTTGATATCCTCTGACCTAGTTCTGGGGAAACTTGTCCCAGGTTTAAAAAAACTGAAGACCAAGAGCAACTTCAAAGGAACCCCAAAGCCTTGTGACACCTGTGGGAGGAAGATTCTCTCCAGACGTGATGAAAGTAACTACATCAACTACTAAGGGTGAGGTGGCTGTGGGTGGCAGCCAGTCAGCTTCCTTTCACAAGTGGTAGCCACATCAACCAATTAAGGCCCTGAGGAAAGAGGAGCTACTGTCAGCCAATTTGATCACGTCCACAGACAATCTGTCTTCCCAGTAAGAATTTTCTAGTCATGCTTTCTCCAAGTATGCAAAGTTCTCATTTGCAGTAAACTTTGGAAATCCAGTGTGCTTTGGTTTCTAATAGCATTCTGGAGCTAATTGGACTCTATGTCAAGCAAATTGTATTCATCCCCAAATTACCTGCTATTGTCATGCACAGACCCTTTTTTTTTTTTTGAGACAGAGTCTCACTCCGTCACCAGGCGCCAGACTGGAGTGCAGTGGTGCGATCTCGGCTCACTGCAACCTCTGCCTCCCCGGTTCAAGCAATTCTCCTGCAATGCAGCCTCCCGAGTAGCTGGGATTACAGACGCGCACCACCATGCCTAGCTAATTTTTGTATTTTTAGTAGAGATGGGGTTTCACCATGTTGGCCAGGATGGTCTTGATCTCTTGATCTCATGATCTGCCCACCTCAGCCCCCCAAAGTGCTGGGATTACAGGCGTGAGCCACCGCGCCCGGCCTTGGCTTCTTTTTAGTACTGAATAATATTCTACTGTATGGAGGTACCACAGATTGTTTGTCCATTAACCTATTAAAAACATCTTGGTTGCCTCCAACTGTTGGCAATTGTGAATATGGCTGCTACAAGCATCCATGTGCCAGTTTTTGTGTGCACATTAAGTTTTCAACTCATTTGGAAAAATGCCAAGGAAGTATATCATTCTACATTGTCTGGTGAGAGTATATTAGTTTTGTAAGAAGCCACCAAACTGTATTCCAAATGGCTGTTTCATTTTACATGAATGAAAGTTCCTGTCACTCCACACCCACACTGGCATTTGCTGTTGGTGGTGTTTTGGACTTTCCGCATTCTAATAGGTGTGTAGTGGTATCTCGTTGTTTTAATTTACAATTCCCTAATGACATAAGATGTTGAGCATTGTTTCATATATCTATATAACCTCTTTGCTGAGGTGTCTGTTTAGAGGATCTCTTGCCCATTTTTTAAAAAGAAGTTTATTGGTCTTTAAATGGCTCAAATTGCAAGTGAATGAATCAGGTAGTGGCATCAGCCTATGACATGTGATGCACCTTTATCAGGTGGCTTCATAGCATCTTAGTACCCAGAAGAGGAAAGGTCACAAAGCAAAGTCACAAGGTCAGTGGTTGGGACCCATGCTTAAATATGATTGCAATGAGTACACGTGGAGATTGCTAGGCCTACTGGTACTTCAAGTTACATTGCTAACTTGAATTCTGCATATCTTTTACCCATTTTTAAATTCAGTTGTTTGTTTTCTTACAGAGTTTTAAATTCAGTTGTTAATTTTAAACTTTTAAATTCAGTTGTTCATTTTCTTATTTGTGTATTTTGGATATAATTCCTTTCTCAGATATGCATTTTGAAAAGTTTTGTGGCTTATTTTTCCATTTTTTTTAACAGTGAAAATACCCTTTCCCTATTAAATTGCCTTTCCTATTTTGTCAAAGATTAGTTGACTATATTTGTGTAGATCTATTCCTGTTGCTCTCTATTCAGTTCTGTTGATCTACTTTCCTGTTATTTTTTTGGTACCGCACTGTCTTCATTACTGTAGCTTTATAGTAAGTCTTGAAGTTGAGTAGTGTCAGTGCTCCAACTTTGTTCTTCCTTTTCAATAATGTGTTGGCTATTCTTGGTCTTTTGACTCTTCACATAAACTTTGGAATCCATTTGCCAACATTCACAAAACAACTTGCTGTGTTGTGAAGAATGACATCTTGATAATATTGTCTTTCTACCCATGAACATGGAATATTTCTTTATTTATTTAGATCTTTTTTTATTTCTTTCATCAAAGTTTTATTGTTTTCTTTAGAAATCTTCATATTTGCTAGGTTTATACCCAAGCATTTAAGTAAATACCTAAACATTTTATTTTTTGGTACTAATATAAATCATGTTGTGTTTATTAATATCAAATTATAATTGTTCATTGTTGTTATGTAGAAAAGCAGTTGATTTTTGTAGATTAATCTTGTATCCTGCATCTTTGTGATAATCGTTAACTCATTCTGGGTTTTTTTTGTCAATTATTTGAGACTATGTATATAAAAAATTCTGTCATCTGCAAAGATACTTCAATTTCTTCCTTTTACAAATATGTGTGTATCTTTTCTTTCCTTTTCTTGTTTTATTGCATTTTATGTTCTTGTCATGTTTGCTTCCTTCTGAACATTTTTTTCTAATGGGCATATTTTTACTATTGATCATTACCTACCACTAACTATAGACAATTTTCTTTCATTTGATTTAACTTGCTTAGGAAGCCCCCCCTTTTTATGAAACAGAGTCTTGCTCTGTCACCAGGCTGGAGTGCAGTATTATGATCTCAGCTCACTGCAATATCTGACTCCCTGGTTCAAGTGATTCTACTGCCTCAGTGTCCCGAGTAGCTGGGATTATAGGAACACACCACCACGTCTAGCTAATTTTTGTATTTTTAGTAGAGATGAGATTTTACCGTGTTGGCCAGGATGGTCTTGATCTCCTGACCTTGTGATCCACCCACATCAGGCTCCCAAAGTGCTGGGATAACAGACATGAGCCACCACACCCAGCCCATAAAGCCTCTCTTATACATAAGTTACAAAGTTCCAACAGTGTGGTAAACCAGCATCTCTAGGGGTGAGTGATGTGTCAAGAAAATCACAAACTGAAATCCCCACATTTCTATGGTGTATGATTGGCCCAAACCATGGCTCAGGAGGCACATTTATAAGAAGATCCAGCTCTGTGAAAAACATTTATACTTTATCTAGATAAATAATTATTTGTTGATTTATTCTAAATAAACACTTGATAATGTCCACTTTGTGGATCACATAGGTAAAAATCCCAAAACACAATATCTTTCCTTTAAAAACAATTGAAAATTTGACTTTCACTTATATGATAAAGCTTACCAAAATTGTGTTTATGAATGAACTATCACATGTTCACAGGCAACAATCAAAAATTCAGCAATTCCATATTAGAGGAGTGTTCTCATATCTAGTGAGTTCTGATATAACTTGATTTGCTTTAACCTAGGACTGACGTGTATGTGTGTGTGTGCATATGTGTGTGTGTGTGCGTGCACACACGTATGTAGCCATCTTATAACGTTCAGAATAAGGCTCTTCCTCTATACAGAGAATTTGATTAAACTGCATCCTTTAACACTACAAGCTAATGTCTATTTTGTATGCCAATGAAGTGGACAAATTATTTCTTTTTAAAGTGTAAAGACTAATGAAGTCATGCTATTATTATTGTTAAGGTGATATGTCAGATAGGATTTGCCACACAGAGCACAGTTAAAAAACTTCATTAATCATTAAGAAGGGTACAGCTACACTTTAAATTTTAAAACAAGGAAATAAACTGTGATTCCTTCTCAAAGGGATAGATCTGGAGAGTTCTACTGCCAGCTCAAATAACATACTTGCAAATTACAAAACAAAATATATAAGGAAATTACAGGCTATCACTTTTATTTACAACCTTGTTTCAATGACAGCCTATACTTACACTGCTCTATCCTAAACAAATCTGAGGCTGCTGATGCCACAATCTCTAATGGGTGTATGGCCCTGGTCGAGAAGCCCATGGCCTCTACCTCCAATTATTGTGCAGAAGTTGGGGAGCTGGGAGGAGGAGCAGGAATGGAGAAAATTATGGAAATCCTTTTTAAAAATTCAAAATGCAATTGAAATTCCAATCTTAATCAAAAAGAGTAATAGGCTCTGCTAAATACCTAGGAAGGCCTGCTAAAAATATGTGAAGTTCATCAGCAGTTCAAATCTCAGAATTACTTTTATTTCCCAGCTTAGGTCTATCAGAACTGCCATGAAGCCTTTCATTGTTTTACTGAGAAGACAGTCTGTCTGTGCAAATGGACTAACATCTTCTTAAATCACAAAATGAAGCCAGAAGTGAAAAATAACTTGACAAATCTTTCATTACTATTGTATTCAAGGTTAAAGTTACAGAGTGTGGTGTCAATTGACCCTGAATTGGAACTTACTACTTCATAACGACCTCTCTGAGCATCAGTCTCTTAACCTTTGAAATGGATTGTTTGTGAGGAATAAATGATATGAAATATATATGTATATGTAGATAGATTGATTGACAGACAGACAGATGGCATAGATCCACTATACTATATACTGCCTGGCAAAGGGTCAATTCAGTAATTGCTTTTTTCCCACTGTTCATACTACTGCTTTGAGTCACGTGTAAGGTCTCTGGATGGTTATTACTTACAATGTAGCTGAACCAAGCCTCTTCCCACTGACTCACAGACACTTAAAGGTAAGACATTGATTGAAGAGAGGGAAGAGTTTAATTTGGAAACCAAATATCTTTGAAATGTGTAATCCAGGTGTAACCTGAAATTATCCTGCCCTCTGAGACTGATTTAAACTGTACCGAGCCCTCATCCAATGGAATGTCAGTGCTCTGCCTAAGATTTCTCCACAATCCAAGGGCTTATGTTTTCAAGGTTTACTTCTGGCTTCAATCCATGCTTCTGCTGCACTTTCAAACTAATGTGAGGAGTCTCCTCACTTGATTTGCAAAGTTTTCTCTCTCTACTCCCTAACTGGCACTGAGCCTTCCTTGGCATATCCAGAGACACACCGATGTACTGTGCTAAGCAGACAGCCATCCACACGGGGTGTCAAAAGGAACTAGCAGAGGCTGTGAGATAGTAATCTTTCCTTCAGTTTCTGTAAGTAGAAGGAAATAGTATAGAGATTTATGTTCCCACTAATATATATTATCCTACCTAAACTCCTAAGATGACAGAACTGACAATATAAGGGGGTTTAAAATCAATACTTAATTATTCTAGCAGTTTGAGTTTACAGAAAAAGTGATCCAAGTGCACAGAGCTTTCACATACCCCTGCTTCCTACCCACACACATACTTTCCCCTGTTATTAACATCTTACACTAATAAGGTAAATTTAGTACAGTGGGTGAACCAATATTGATATGTTATTATTAACTAAAGTCTATAGTTTACATTAGGCTTCACTCCTTTTTCTGGCACATCTTATGGGTTTCTACAAATATATAAAGATATGTGTCCATCATTACTGTATTATTCAGAATAGTTTCACTACCCTCAAAACCCCCTGTGCTCCACCAACTAATTTGCTGGAGAGTTCTTAGTTCTGCTCTTGCTACACCCTTTCCACATTCTTTGTTCTTCCCTACAACAATTTATCATGCACTGCTTAGAAGCAGTTTGAAGTTTGAAGTTTTTCTCTCTCTTCATTGCACTGAAAAATAGTGTGTAGAGGTTTTTTTGTTTTGTTTTGTTTTTCGCCTCTGTTCTTATTGCTTTGTGTGTTTTCTAGCAAGAGGAGGGAGAAGACTCATCATTAAGCTGCCGCTGCATTCCTCAGGAGGCATGATTTCTGACCTCAAGGAAATTATGCAATGGCATTTCAAGGGAACATAGAAATAAACAAGTGAGGGTGTACCAAACAGGATTCAAGTCACTGAAAATTTCTTTTCTCTGCTATACATGGTAGTGGAGCATGATCAGGGGTAATTTGGGGATTTAATTTTGGAGGCAGTGGGAGCCCAGAAAAGGACTGTTTCAAAAATATCAACAAAATATACTTTCTAAAAGTGAGTACCTCACCTGGGTAGACAAAGGTTGCCCCAGGTAACAGTGGTTTATAAGACACTGGAGAAGCCCAGGACTAAATATAGAACCACCTTAACTAGGTTAAAATCTGAGAGGAAAAGGAAGCATTCTGGGTCTGTTAAAGAAACAAAACGGGGAGCCTCAGAGCAGTAAAGTATGGAAGGGTACTCCACCCTCTACCCCCATCCACAGGAATCTCCTAAAACAGTCCAAGAAAACTGAATTTATTTTCACAGGAGGAAAAAGAAAAGGAATATGATCACCATACACCGATAAAACCAAGTAGAAAATACCAGTCTAACTTTCTACAGAAAATTAGAACTTACCAGAAAAATGTTACCATAAAACAAATTATAATCTGTCATTCCAACATAAGGTTTAAAAATTTAATGAAGCAATCACATGTCTGACGGTACACCACAAAGAAGAAATACAAGAACTCAATAATAAAAGAACCAAATAGAACAAGAATATGTTACAGAAATTGGCAAGACTCAAGAAGGAAATGGAATGAAAAGACAAAAGATAATTATGGAAATAAAAACTAAAATACAAGGAGCACAGAGGAGAATAAATACCACATTAAGGGCCTCAGATGATAGAAATAGGAAAAGCATACAGAATAAAGCAGAAATAAGGATATAAAATATATTAATGAAAAATTATAAAAGACAAGCAAAAAAAATTCAATCTGCTCATAATTGGAGTACCCAAAGAAGAGAAAACCCAAACAATAAAGCAAAAAATATTTATTTTTTTTTACATTACAGTTTTTTCCCCTTTTTCCTCATTACTTTTATTAACTTTTATTTTAAGTTCAGGGGTCCATGTGCAGGTTTGTTTTATAGTTAAACTTGTGTCACAGGGTTTCGTTGTAGGGATTGTTTCATCACCCAGGTATTAAGCCAACTACTCATTAGTTGTTTTTCCTGATCCTCTCCCTCTTACCACCCTTCACTCTCAGGTAGACCCCAGTGTTGGGTATTTCCTTCTTTGTGTCTGTGTTCTTATCATTTAGATCCCACTTACAAGAGATAACATGTTGTATTTGGTTTTCTGTTCCTCCATTAGTTTGCTAAGGATAATGGCCTCTAGCTCCATCCATGTTCCCACAAAAGATATGATCTTGTTCTTTTTTTATGTCATGGTACCTGAAATCAGATACCATGATGCCACCAGCTTTGTTTGTTTTGTTGTTGTTGTTTTGTTTGTTTGTTTTTCCACAGATTGCCTTGGCTATTCCGGCTGCATAGTATTCCATGGTGTATATGTATATTTTCATTATCCAGTCTATCATTGATGGGCATTTGGGTTGGTTCCAAGTCTTTGCTATTGTGAATAGTGCTGCAATAAACATATGTGTGTGTGTGTGTCTTTATAGTAGAAAGATTTATAATCCTCTGGGTATATACCCAGTGGGATTGCTGGGTCAAATGCTATTTCTGGTTCCAGATCCTTGAGGAATCCCCACAATGTCTTCCACAATGGTTGAACTAATTTACACTCCCAGCAAGTGTAAAAGTGTTTCTATTTCTCCACATCCTCTCCAGCATCTGTTGTTTCCTTTTTAGTGATTGCCATTCTAACTGGCATGAGATGGTATCTCATTGTGGTTCTGATTTCCATTTCTCTAATGACCAGTGATGAGTTTTTTAAAAATGTTTCTTGGCCACTTGTATGTCTTTTTTCGAGAAGTGTCTGTTCATATCCTTTGCCCACTTTTCAATTGGGTTGTTTTTCTCTTGTAAACTTAAGTTTCTTGTAGATGCTGGATATTAGACCTTTGTCAAATGCAGTTCGCACATATTTTCTCCAATTCTGTAGTTTTTCTGTTCACTGTATTAATACCATTAATATTTTCTTTTGCTGTGAAGAAGTTCTTTACTTTGATTAGATCCCATTTGTGTGTCTTTGCTTTTGTTGCAATTGCTTCTGGTGTCTTTGTCATTAAATCTTTGCCTATTCCTATGTACAGTATGGTATTGCCTAGATTGTCTTCCAGGGTTTTTATGCTTTTTTGCATTTAAGTATTTAATCCATCTTGAGTTTATTTTTGTATATGATATAAGGAAGGGGTCCAGTTTCAATATTCTGCATATTATCCCACTATCTTTTACTGAATAGAGAGTCCTTTCCCCATTGCTTGTTTTTGTCAGCTTGGTTAAAGATAAGATGATTTTAGATATGCAGCTGTATTTCTGGGCTCTTTATTCTGTTCCATTAGTCTGTGTCTGTTTTTGTGCTAGTACCATGCTACTTTGGTTATTGTAGCCCTGTGGTCTAGTTTGAAGTCAAGTACCATGATGCCTCCAGCTTTGCTCCTTTTACTGAGGATTACTTTAGCTATTCATGCTCTTCTTTTTTTTTTTTTCGGTTCCATATACATTTTAAAGTAGTTTTTCCTAGTTCTGTGAAGAATATCATTGGTAGTTTGATAGGAAGAGCATAGAATCCATAAATTGCCTTGGGAAGTAAGGCCATTTTAATGATATTGATTTCTCCTATCCATGAGCCTGGAATTTTTCCCATTTGTTTATGTCTTCTCTGATTTATATAAGCAGTGTTTTGTGATTCTCATTGTAGAGATCTTTCACCTACCTCATTAGCTGTATTCCTAGATATTTAATGCTTTGTGTGGCAATTGTGAATGGGTTTGCTTTCCTGATTTGTCTCTTGACTTGACTGTTCTTGGTGTATAGGAATGCTAGTGATTTTTGTACATTGGTTTTATATCCTGAAACTTTGCTGAAGTCATCTGAAGGAATTTTGGGGCGAGACTACGGGGTTATCTAGATAAATCAATAATTTTTTATGACTACATAATATTCCCCACTGTATATATACCACATTTTCTTTATTCAGTCTCTCATTGATGGGCAATTAGTTTCATTTCATGTCATATGCAAACACAGACAGTTTGACTTCCTCTCTTCCAATTGGCCCTTTATCTCTTTCTCTTGCCTGATTGCTCTGATGAGGATTTTTAATAACTATTGAGTAGGAGTGGTGAGAGAGGGCATCCTCGTCTTGTGCCATTTTTCAAGGGGAATGCTTCCAACTTTTGCCCACTCAGTATGATATTGGCTGTGAGTTTATCATAGGTGGCTCTCATTACTTTGAGGTATGTTCCTTCAATACCTAGTTTATTGAGATTTTTTAACATAAAGGGGTGCTGAATTTTTTTAGCTTTTATTTTAGGTTTAAGGGAAAATGTGAAGGTTTGTTACATAAGTAAACACATGTCATGGGAGTTCGTTGTACAGGTTATTTTATCACCCAGGTACTAAACCCAATATGTAATAGTTATCTTTTCTGTTCCTCTCCCTCCTTCCATCATCCCCCCTGAAGTAGCCTCTAGAATCTGTTTTTTTCTTTTTTGTGTTCATAAGTTCTCATCATTTTGCTCCTACTTATAAGTGAGAACACATAGTATTTGGTTTTCTGTTTCTATATTAGTTCAGTAAGGATAATGCCCTCCAGCTCCATCCATGTCCTGGCAAAAGACATGATCCCATTTTTTTTTATTATTTTTTTTTTAGAAAAAGAGAGAAAAGGAGAAAGAAAGAAAGAAACAGAAAAAGAAATAAAAAAAAAGAATGAAAGAGAGAAAGAAAGAGGACAAGAAAGAGAGAGAGAGAATGGGATTCTTGTTTCATTGCCCAGGCTAGAATGCACTCTAAAAATGGGTATTAAAAACCTCTTTTATGCCAATAATTGTGCTTAACAATGGAGACAGGAAGGAATAGGGGATGAAAATAACAAATAAGCAGACAACCAATATTTTATTTAAACCTGTGAAATGCTATGCAATTGCTGGGGAGTGATTTACTTCCAATTATGTGGTCACTTTTAAAATAGGTATAATGTGATACTG
>PVKP010018043.1:0-24399 GCA_004027715.1 Plecturocebus donacophilus
CCCTTATATCCACCAAGCAAAATTCAAATACTCAAATTCACGAATGTAACATTCTCTACAGGCTCAACTCCTACCGTAGCTCTTCCTGCCTCTTCTCGATCATCACGCTCGACCTCGTCTGCTGTCATGCTGTGTATCGCCATGCCTCAGGCTTCTTGCCATGCCCGTCCTTCTGTGTTGCTTTACTTTATTCCCATTGAAAGCCTGTCTTCTCCTCTATCTCCTATCTCTTCCTCCCTGGAACTCCTTCTTTGCATTTAAACAACCTCTCTCAAGTGCTCAATGTCGCTTTCCCTTTCAGCTAAAAGTCACTCTAATTTGGCACTTCCCCACTAACAAAGTCCCTAATAGTTAGTCATGCCATTGAATAATAATGGCTAAGATTTACTGAACATTTATTTAGACGTCAATCTAAATACAGTGCAATCGTTCCAATTTATAGATGAGGCTCATTGTAAAATTCATAGCCCATCTAAGGTCACTTAGTAAGTAGCAGTGAGCATCTGAGTCACCACACTCCATTCAATGGGACTTTTGTCTGCTGACCTCTCAACAGCATTTCCCATTATGGACCCTCCCTCTGTTCTCTACTTTTACTTTCCTGATTATGCCCCTTTTGCTTTCCTTTTGCCCTTTTCTCTAGTGGTTTATTCTCAGTTTCCTTTGTAAACTCTGACTTCTCTATAGGCACTTTAATTGCTGGTATTCCTCAGGAATCTGTCCAGTCTTTCTCCTTACATTCTACTCATTCTCTCCGAGTAATCTCAGTTACTCCCTGGGCTATGCCTCCAGCTTTGACATGCTAAGGGTGCCCTTAGTCTCCAGGTCCCTCCAGTTTCTCCTGCTCAACCCTTGGGCTTTCTGACCTATTTCTTACTGGATATCTCCACTTGAACACCTTGCTTGCACTAAACCTCATGTGTTCAAAAACTGAACTCACAGTCCGGGCGTGGTGGCTCACGCTTGTAATCCTAGCACTTTGGAGGCCAAGGCAGGTGGATCACCTAAGATCGGGAGTTCAAGACCAGCCTGACCAAAATGGTGAAACCCTGTCTTAAAAAAAAAAAAAAAAAAAAAAAACTGAACTCACCTTTTCTCCCTCCAATTTTGCTTCTTTCCAGATGCTCTTGGTTCAGAGCACAGCACCCATGCAATTTCCCATGTTGGAAACCTAAGGTCCGTCCTTGACTTCTCTCTTTCTCTCCTCTCTAATTCATCATTAAGTCCTGCCTATGTGTGCCTCCTACATTTCTTAGGCATTGGTTCTCTTTATCCCCTATTTCCTCTCTGTGCTAAGCCTCTATCGCCTCTGACTTTGACGACTCAAGCAGCTTTAACAGATCTCCTGCTTCCAGCTTTGCCCTTTCCAATTTATTCTCCAAATATACAATAATAATCACACACTCTTCTGCTTAAAACACCCCAGTAGCTCCCTATTTCCTCGAGAATAAAGTTGAAGCATCTTAACATGGCTAAGCCTCCTGCATGCTCTGTTTTCTGGCCCTTCCCTGGCTTACTTACGTTAGGCTACTCTCTTCCAGCAACATTAGATTTCTTTCAGTTCCTTGAATGTGCCACATTTTCTCACAGCTGAGCAAGTGGGAATGCAGTCTTTCTTCAGGAACATTATTCCCCTTCCCTATACTCATATCTCTGCCCATTTATCATGCCTTAGCTTAAATCTTCTATGTTGCTTTCCTTGATCTTATTTCATTTCATTTTGAGATGGGGTCTCACTATGTTGCCCAGGCTGGACTCAAACTCCTGGGCTCAAGCAATCTTCTCTTCTCAGCCTCCCAAGTAGCTAGGATTACAGGTGTGAGCCACCACACCTGGCTTCCTGGTCCTTTAATCTCCCAATTACACATTCTCATGACACCCTGCATTTCTTCCCGGCATGCATTCTGCTTGTAGCTAATTACTTATCTGATGTGTGTCTTCCTTCTCATTGTGTGTGCATGTTAGCCTGTTGTTCTCAGCACTAAGTGTAGTACAGGCCATGAGGTGGATGCTCAGTAAGAATGAAGAGCCTTGCTCAAGCCCCACGTTCTACATGAACTCCCGAATTCTCCCAGCCTTCTCTCTGCAGTCCCCTAGCCCTTTTGTTTTTATTCTGCCTGAATTAGTATTTAGAGTTTTATCTGTCTCTCTCCTCCATAAGCTTATGAGCTTCTTGGAGAAAAGGACCGGATCTTCCTTCTGAGTGTCTTATCTTCTAGCATGATGCCCATGCTGAGAACTTGTTCTCAGACCTAAAAGTGTCAGAATACAGAATGGGGTCTACCGAAAAAACTCTAAGGGTGAGTTACATAGTTCTGAAAGGAAATGGAAGAACACCG
The DNA here is from genome assembly GCA_004027715.1 of Plecturocebus donacophilus. Taxonomy (NCBI): domain Eukaryota; kingdom Metazoa; phylum Chordata; class Mammalia; order Primates; family Pitheciidae; genus Plecturocebus; species Plecturocebus donacophilus. Next base: position 2,340 of record PVKP010018043.1, read on the forward strand.
AGAAGCAGCGGGAGCTGGACTTCAGTAGTAGATGTTTTTATCTGTGCACTTGGACAACAGGCACAAAGCTGAAATAACAAGAAGTTAGGAAGCATTCTTGACTTCTCTGCCTTTCTCTGTCAGGTACCAAAGCATCCTAAATGAGGCTGAACTGCACTTCCTTTCCCTTTCTGAATCTCCACTGTCTTGGGCCAGAATATCACCATATTACCTCTGCTTCAACCTTCAGAGCCCGGTTACCTTCACATAAAATCCTTTTCAGATGGCATCCAAGATACTCCATGGTGGTGCCCAAATCTATCCCTAGGCTCAACCCGCCACTTTGCTCTCGTGCCCCCTATATCCCACAACCCTCAACTCTCTCATCCTCACTATCTTTTCTTCTATCCCTTTGCACATGCTGGGCCCTCTGCCTGGAACTCTGCTTCCCGCTTGCACGAGTAGATAGAGGTCTTCTACATACTTCTCTATGTCCAGATCAAATATTTCTCTGTGAAACATGGTAGAATTAGTTGTTGCTACTAGGGACTCTCAGACCTCCTTGGACATTTGCCAAACTGTGTGTTCCTTTACTGAACCCAAAGAAGACAGGGAAATGTCTTTTTCTTCTTTGACTCTCTAGCATCTATCACATGTTAGGTGCTCAACAAATGCTTAATAACTAAAGGAATGAGCTCTAGGTCTTTGTGAATCAGGTTTGTGGAACAGGCCTTCTAGTATTGTATTTCTTTCCTTAACTAGAAAGGTGTGCATTTAGCCTATCTTTGGGAAAGCTGTTCTTGTTAGAGAAGAGTTATATTACACTAGCTTTCTGTTACCCACATGTTGGGGACTGTAAACTTCATTGCCCATCTAGTATAAGAATTGCAAATGAAGACATCTGGTGTGCTAAAAATACTATTTTAAGTACATTCCAAGGGCAAATAAGCAAACAAGAAATATATGCTATTGGGTATTATCCATGTGATTGCTCTAATGTCATTTTGCTTGGAATTTATGCCGTTCTTCTTCTCTACTCAACTCCTTAAGTGCAAATAATTGAAGGTTGTCAAAACATTTAAAATAACTCTGACCCTTGTGTGTACAATAATAATAAGGTGCAGAAAAAGTACTGGCCTCCAAAAAGGGGAAAAGTTCACTTCTGAATGGCTTAAGTAAAAATAAAATGAGTTTATATAAAGTTTGCAAGGAAACAGGAAGTTAGAAAAAACTGTGATAAGGAAAGCCATAAAGAGCAATGGTGACCTAGAAAAGACGGATCTGAAAATACAGAGGGAAACGTTTTGACCCAGACACAGGATCACTTCTCTAGGGCTTTTTCTTTCTTTCTTTCTTTTAAGATACAGCTTAAAAAGTAAGGATTAAACTCTTCATAATTCCATAAGACAAGCACATCTGATGAGGGGGGAAAATGATTATTCACTCTACTGGAATTGCTTTAATGAAACTTTCTTGATGAAAGCTGCATCTGAAAATACTCATCCAAAGACGAGGACTTATTTCAAGATGTAAACCAAGGCAGTTGTTGGAGTGCTTCTGGCTTGTGAAGCACACCACATCTTCAGGATGTCGAGCTAAGCCAGGTTGCTCACGAGTGCCCCTCCCAGCTGGCTTTTCTGGACAGCCAGTTATCACCCCAGTGGCACAATGGAAGCCACCAACAGCTAGTAAATCTATGAACACCATTCAAGCAAAGACGTAGGGTCAGAGCACAGTGGCTTCAGACCTTAAGCCTCTTCCTTTCCCCTTGGGAATCCCCGTCTGTTCAGGCCAAGTCCTTTCCTCTGGCTCAGCCATGCCAAGCTCTTTTCAATGTCTCTCTCTTCATTGGAGCTGTTGATAATGCCCACACAGCTGATGACCAGCTACAAGCCCTCTTTCTGTGCTCATAAAAACCAACAGCTTTGAAGTACAAATCTAAAGAGAGTAAACATTCAATTTTTGTCGGGCATGGTGGCTCAAGCCTATAATCCCAGCACTTTGGGAGGTTGAGGCGGGCAGATCACCTGAGGTCAGGAGTTCAAGACCAGCCTGGCCAACATGGCAAAACCCCGTCTCTACTTAAAATACAAAAAATTATCCGGGTATGGTGGCCCACACCTGTAGTCTCCGCTACTAAGAGGTTGAAGCACAAGAATTGCTTAGACCCAGGAGGCAAAAGTTACAGTGAGCCGGGATCACACCACTACACTCCAGCCTGGGCAACCGAGTGAGACTGTTTCAAAAAAGAAAAGAAAAAATAAAAGAAAGAGAAGAGACATATTTTCACTTCCCAAATCTGCTGTAAATTCTCCTGTGCATCATTCAAGATACAAGTCAACTGTCATCCTCTAAGATATTCTAGTTCTTCGATAAGACAAGACACTCCTTCTTCTGAGTTCATACTGTACTATACATACCTCTATTATCATATACTCTTATCATTACAATGATAATCTGCTGACATATCCATGGGTCTCTGTAAAGCAAAGACTCCAGGGCTACTCAACACATTTGTGGAATGAATGCATCAATGAAGGCAGCTGAGAATGGAGGATTGTGGGAAGTAGATTTTGTCTGTCAACACCCACTAAGAAACAAAAGTCAAACATGTTGAATGGCAGGAATTACGGATGTGAAACTTGGATATGGGCCAAGCTTTGGTGCAAGGCGCCTGAGCCACATAAACAAGCAAACTGGATGGCTGGGATTTGTTTCTAGTGACTTATCGTTGACATACTTGTTGATGTTAAGACTCTCCTTTCCAAAGTCAATACCTTCATCCAATCACTGCCAGTCATCTTTCCCTGAAGAATGTATTAAACTGGACACCAGGGAGCTCCAGAAATAATGCAGCTTGAGGAAAGCACTTTGCATTCATGATGATCTGAATTAAAATTTAACTGGGTTTGAGATGGAGTGAGATGCTAAGGTTAGTCTTCTATAGCAAAGGAGGGAAACATTTTCTGCTGTGTATGAAGCCAACACTCTACCCCTACACTCAACCCCTCATGTCCAGAGACCTTTTGCATTTTCTGTTTAGCACAAAGGCTTTGAGTCTTTAAAGAGAGAAAAGCCAATTATATGATCAGTTGGGTGGGGAGACCTTTGCTCTGATATCCCAAAAGGCCTTCAAAACCTTTCCTACTTGATATTATATAGGTATGGTGATGGGTACACCACAACAAGCCAGGAATTTTAATGATTCATTGAGAGAGAGAACAACATTTCACTGGAGGGAAGGAAGGCAGGTAGGATTCTGCCACTACTTGAATGGGAAGAGCCATTTTGGGAAACTACAATTTAAAACAAAGCTCATCTTTTTGGGTTGTATGATAACATCTGTTGATTAGAATCCAGAACACTGCAGGTCCCTTCGGCTGAGCACAGGAAATTCCAGGGGAAATCTTTTCTGATAAAGTTGTTGGTTACACAAGTGTCCTCGCTTTAAGGTTATTTTTAATTAGCTTGTTAACTTATGTAATGGAGGGCTGTTGGGGATGGAAAGATGGGTGGTGGAAGACAAATCGTGATTTCATCTCCATTATAAACACAGGAAATACATGTGCTACAGTAGGACTTTACAAGTTGCAGGAAATACCATGGAAGAACACAAGCCCTCCTTAAGGCAAGATGAAGTCCAGCCCAGAGCAAAATTCCCGTGTCTCCACTAGGAAATAGATACTTACAATGTGCAGAGCCTGGGCAAGAGTGTAAAGAGAGGCTCCACATACACCAATGTCTAAATGTTCACAAAAAATAAATCGAGCAAACCAATTCGTAAATATGCCTTAGCCTCCTACCTTGGCCAATATACTTTCATAACAAACTGGTTAGAGGTTCAGACCTCTTGGCATTGCGTGCCAGAGTATGGCAGCCTGGGAAGAGCCAGCAGCCAGCCGGCCCTATCTCTCCTCCTGCAGTCTGCTTCTATCTGCTTTTAGCTCAGACCCTGGCTTCCTTGGGTACCAGAAGGGTCCTCATATGTATGCATATGGGTACCCCAAGAATACATCAAAGTTGTGTCCACAGCCCCACAAACAGAAGCTCTTTTGTTATCTTCAGGGCTAGGGCTGTCTGTCTTCGGGAGGCTGGAGACGGGGGAGAGACCCCAGAAGCAGATTCCTAGTCATCTGTGTTCCTAAAATTCAAAGCATGGGGTGTGTGTGTGTGTGTTGTCAGGGTGGGAGACACATAGGCTCCAAGTATGCATATCTCCTTGAAAGTAAGAACTCTTCACTCTGTACTAAAGAATGTGGCCATGGGAACACTAGGATGGAGTGCTCTAGGCTAGGATAGGCCTGAGTACAAAAACCACAGTAGTGAGTGAGACAAAAGAGTAAAAATTTAAACAAACTAGTAGAGGAGTCCTGCCTTATCCATGGTTTCACTTTCCAAGGTTTCAGTTGCCAGTGGTCAACTGTGGTCCAAAAATATTAAGAGAAAAATTGCAGAAATAAACAACTCACAAGTTTCAAATTGTGCGACGTTCTGAGTAGCATGATAAACTCTCGAGCAATTGCACTCCATTCCCCTAGGGACATGAATCATCCCTTCATCTAGTCTGGATACATACTGTGGATGTAGCAGCAAATCCACAGTTTGCACTCTCTGCCTGTTAGTCACTTAGTAGCTGTCCAGGTTATCAGACCAATTGTCCCAGTATTGCAGTGTTTGTGTTCACATCACTGTTATTTTGCTTTACAATGGCCCCAAAATGCAAGAGTAGTGACACTGGCAATTTGCATATCCCAAAAGAGAAGCCGTAAAGTGCTTTGTTTAAGTGAAAAGGTGAAAGTTCTCAACTTATAATGAAAGAAAAAAAATTGCATGAAGAAGTCACTGAGGTCTATGTTAAGAAATCATCTTCCATCCGTGAAATTGTGAAGAAAGAAGAAATTTGTGCTGGTTTTGCTGCCTCACCTCAACCTACAACAGTTAATAGTCACAGTGCATGATAATTGTTTAGTTAGGATAGAAAAGGTATTAAATTTATGGGTGGAAGACATGACCAGAAACAAGATCTGATTGACACAATTGGGTCTGGTGCTATCCGCACTTTCAGGCATCCGCTGGGGGTCTTAAAGTATCCCCCGAGGATAAGGAGGGACCACTGTAATAGTAAAATCACATTGTAGAGACTATCGGATTGCAGACATGGCAGAAGCATCAGGGGGTAGAGGTAGTGAAGGTCCCACTACCAGGAAGAGAATGGAAGGAGGACAAGACAAGGACAGAAGGTGAGTAAGAATCCAGATTATCTGCATCACAGTGGGCTGAGAAGGCAAGCTCAGTTGTGCAGTGACTTGCAGTGTTGGCCCTATAGCTCTGTGAGGGGGTTTGGCTTAGGATGGGCCTCTCTGGGTGTCTGAGGAGGCTGACCTGAAACAGAGATAGTCTAACAACGTGAGTGGAAAATACCAAGATGGCATGGAGTTCACTTTGGCCACTGTGTCTCTTAGAGGACACATGGAAAGGTCAGAACCCCTCCATGGGTGTACAATTGTTCAAGGATCCGTGTGATGTCCCCCACACCTCGTCATGTCTGTGGAAGCCACTTATTCCACAGCCACCAAGCCATCTCGACTCACTGCAACCTCAGCCTCCTGGGTTCAGGCAATTCTTCTGCCTCAGCCTCCTGAGTAGCTGGGATTACAGGTGTATACCATCATGCCCAGCTAATTTTTGTATTTTCTGTAGAGACGGGGTTTCACCATGTTGGCCAGGCTGGTCTTGAACTCCTGACCTCAAATGATCCACCTGCGTGGGCCTCCCAAAGTGTTAAGATTACAGATGTGAGCCACCACACCAGGCCTTTTTAAATTTTTCTCTTTCTTTCTTTCCCCCTCCCTCCCCCTGCCCCTCTCCCTCTTTCTTTCTGTCTTTCTGACAGGGTCTCACTCCATCACCTAGGCTGGAGTGCAGGGGGATGATCATGGTTCACTGCAGCCTCAAACTCTCATGCCCAACCAATTCTCCAGGCTCAGGCTTCCAAGAGGCTGGGACCTCAGGTATGAAGCTAACTGCCTGTGTAACTTTTTAAATTTTTTGTAGAGATAGGGTCTTGCTATGTTACCAGGCTGGTTTCAAAATCCTGGGCTCAAGTGATCCTCCCACCTGGCCTTCCAAAGTGTTAGGGTTACACGCGTGAGCCACTGTGCCCAGAATATTTTAAAGCAAATCCCAGATATCATATCATTTTACTCCAAAATAGTTATAAAGATCTATTTATTTTCCCTAGAGTATTTTATTTTATTTTATTTTATTATTTTTTTTAAAGATGGGATTGCACCATGTTGGCCAGGCTGGTCTTGAACTCCTGACCTCAGGTGATCCACCCACCTCAGCCTCCGGAAGTGCTAGGATTACAGGCGTGAGCCACTGCCCAGCTTCCCTAGAGTATTTTAAAACAACCTAGACATTAGCATGCATCTCTAACTGATAAGGACTGATTTATCTTAAACATAATCACTTGCCTTTACCATATCTAACATTTATAATCATTCTTTAGTATCACCGAATATCAAATCCACATTTACTTTCCCCTGATGGTCTCAAAAATGTCTTTTTTCCAATCGGTTTGTTTGAATCAGGGTCAATCAACGTCCTGACTTCAGCAGGATGGAAAGCCCCAGTGTGTGGCTCAGGCGCCAGGGTCTCTCACATGCCTTCCCCTCAACGAGAACCACGTGGCATCTCAGCTGAACAGGGCCACAAGACCAAAAGTGATGAGCCTTCATCTTCAGGGCTTTCTGGCCTCTGGAGAATGAAGTCTTGGTGAGAACTGCAGGCAGCCGAGCCCCTGTGGCGTTGGAGTACTGACTCTGCAGTCCTAGTCCCAGAGCCACTGTCCAGAGCTTCCCAGTCTTCCAAGGATTTAGGTCACTGAGCCACAGTAGATCTGCAATGAAAGTGGGTTCCTGCTCTCTCTAGTACTGCCTCTACTTTTCACGATTTGATCTTTCTAGTAAAAGGCCAAAGACAAGCTGCATGGGGTAACAGAAAGAGCCAAAAGCAGGGACAGCAGGCTGAACTCTCTCTCTTTCCCTGTTTGACTGTGTGGCCTTGAGCAAGTCTCTGACCAATCAGTTTCTTTACTTCCAAAGTGAGAGGGAGGGACTTAACAATCCCTAAGACCCTCTAGCTCTGACATTTTATAACTCTAAGCTCAAAAGCCACCAAATGACTTTGTTTCTGCCACTGTGCTAGATGTTGGAAGCACACAGAGGTCTCTCTTCCTAGATGATAACTGTTTACGGGAGGGGCTGTATTAGATTTGTCATCACCAGGTCCTAGCATGGCACAAAGCCCATTCTAGGCACTCAATAAATGTTGCTGAATGGGGTACCCAATCTAACAACCAAATCTTGAACATCTACAATGAGTCAGACACCACTCTAGGCTGGGGATCACAAAGATCTCCCTGGATCTGTGTGTCAGTGTACTTTAAAAAAGAAACAATTTAAAAAAGATCTCCCTGGAGAGGCTAACATAGAAATAGGGAGATTAAAAGTTTGATAATTATAAGAGAAGTGGCTGTGGGTCTTAACAGCTCAGACCTAAGATAAAGAAATTAGACTGGTGGCCCCAACTATGGATTTCCTGGTCCTCAAGTTTTACCCCGTCAGCTATGCTTCATTCCCAATCCCCCAACCGGCTTCAACAGCAACACCATAAAGAGTGGTCCTAGGACAAAGAAAAGTCAGAAAGATGTCTGTGCCAATTTGCAAAAAGGAGTGTCCCCCAACTAGTAACCAGAGCCCTTTCCAGGGTCAGCCTAGGGAAGCCCACAGAAATGACACAGACGGCTAAATGTTCCCCGTATAAACTCAATGACTGCATCTTCCTGAAATCCACCTAGGACAGGCATGCAGACGCGCAGAGAACAACTGCATAGTTTCACCTCAAGATGGCTAAGGCTGGGTGTGGTAGCTCACGCCTGTAATCCCAGCACCCTGGGAAGCTGAGCAGGAAGACTGCTTGAGCCCAGCAGTTTGAGACCAGCCTGGGCAACGCAGGAGACCTCATCTCTAAAAATGATAATAATAAGAAGATGGGCTAAAACTACGGCACAGGAGAGGGTCCCCAGTGAGGTGGATCTCCTCTAGGTAAAGGCTGGGAGCCTTCAGAATGGGGACTGGGCCACTGCTGCTATCCAGCCCAGCTGTGCAGGGAGGGTGAAATGACTGTTCAAAGTCTCTTTGGGTGGGAACAAGGATTTCTTGAATTCACAAAGCTGGCAAGGTTTTGAATCACAGCCCAGAACTGAGTTCCTCATTGCCAAGTCCCCATCTGAGAGAAAACAGCCTCATGCTCTACCTAAGAAACCAGATAAACACACTGCCTCAAGAAAAGACTTCCAGGAAGCATCCCAGCAAAACCAAACCAAATCCCTTTCAGTAACCAGGTTCGGTGGTGTTGAGACAACAGCCTCCCGTCCTGTCTCCTGTTTCGCATCTCGGGACCTCCACGGGGCTTCCTGGGTCTGGTGGTCCACTCCCTATGTGGGGACAGGCGAGCCCTGAAGGAGATGTCATTAAAGTGTAATTTTAGAAGTGAAGGCATCTTAGGGATCTTCTAGTCTAGCCCCCCCTCAATTCATAGACAACTTCCTTCCTCCGAGCCTCTCCAGCGACCCTTAGAGAAAGCAGGAAATTCGCCACAGTAAGTGAAGACATGATGTCTTTATGGCCAGGAGTTTGCAATTCTAGCTAATTACAGCCAACACTGGCTCACTGCTGAGCTGTGATTTGGAGTCTTAAAGCTTCTGTGTGGCTCAGCACATGTGGTGGGAAAAAAAAACTGAAAGAACTTTGCAACAGATACCGGGGGAGCACTTGCTGGCACATGTGTGCAGCAGGAGTCCTCGGCAGGATGCGGCTTAAAATCAGACACACATGGCCCCGCCAGAGCCTGGGGCTGCCAATTAAGGCTCAGAAGCTTTGAGAGGAAGAGCTGGAGGGGAGGAAAAATACCCAACAACTTGTTAACAATTAGCAATATGAGTGCTTTTTTAAAAAATAAGTCCTAAGATCCGTAAACAAGAGGGAAGTATTTTGCTGAGAAATCATCAAAACAACACCACTCTGAGCATCCCTTCTGCCCCAAAGCTCAAAACGGTGGATGAATGTGAAATTACTTATTACTTGTCCACATGGGAGTCAGGGTGGACAGAATTGTCCCTAATTTACAGAGCAGGGAGATAAAGTCACAGCAAAGCTTCTGCTTTCCTTTATTTCACTCTGGAAGGAATAACTGGATTAGCTAGAAATCCCCTAATGAGTATGACTTTTTATTTCTCAAAGACCTTGTTGATATATCCTACAAGTGAAAGGGAAAACAGGAAGAATCTATAATCCTATTTGCTCATAGTTGCATAAAGAAATGCTGGGGGTGGGTGGTGGCCCATACCTGTAATCCCAGCACTTTGGGAGGCTAAGGCGGGTGGATCACTTGAGGTCAGGAGTTCGAGACCAGCCTGGTCAACATGGTGAAACCCCATCTCTACTAAAAATACAGAAATTAGCCGGGCGTGGTGGTGCATGCCTATAATCCCAGCTATTCAGGAGGCTGAGACATGAGAATTGCTTGAACCTGGGAGGCAGAGGTTGCAGTGAGCTGAAATTGCACCACTGTGCTCCAGCCTGGGCAACAGGGCGAGACTCAGTCTCAAAAAAAAAAAAAAGAAAAAAGAAAAAAAGAAAAAGAAAAAGAAAAGACTGGGCATGGTGGCTCACACCTGTAATCCAAGCACTTTGGAGGCCAAGGTGGGTGGATCACCTGAGGTGGGGAGTTCAAGACCAGCATGACCAACATGGTGAAACTCCGTCTTATTTTTAAGAAAAAAATAATGTTAAAAATTAAAAAAAAAAAAGAAATGCTGGAAGGTGATCCTTTATTAGTTCGTAAGCATAATGACTGGGTGTTCATACACGTGTTTGAGATGTGCCACCTTCAAACCTTGTTACAGTGTTGGCATATTACCCATCTGACATGAAAAGAAAAAAAGGAAATGCTGGAAGGATACCCAAGAAACTAATTAAGAATGATTTCTTGTGGCAGGCATGGGGACAACAGGGTGGATGAGCACAGAGGGAAGAGCAAACCTGCATGTAACCCTTCCTATCATTTTGTTCTTTGAACCATGAGCATGTTACCTATTAAATAATAAAATGAAGTGCAAATATATTCTATAGGAAAATGAAACAAGCAATAGAGACCCACTTTTCCTCCTGAGTAGGCTGTGTGCAGAGAATCCAGTACACACACTCTTCTAACATTGTCTAAAGATGAGCTATGGAGAGGGAGCCTGATATCACTACTGCACCTACAGAACAAGGGGAGACCAGACACTCAAAGGGCTCTTCTCAGGGGTACCCTGAATGTCGTGGGCAGAGTCAGCAGCACATTTTCCAAACCCTTGCCCTTCTGACCACGGCTGATGTTGAGCCCTCTCTGAAATGGTAGATACCTTACACTCACATTTAACAAGGGTAAGGGACAAGTCAGCGAGTTTGTTTCTTTTTCTTTCTTTCTTTCTTTTCTCTTTGTTTGTTTATGGTGCTGTGCTCATCACAGCAACCAGAGTAATTTATTAAAATACAAATTTGAGGCTGGGTGCAGTGGCGCACACCTGTAATCCCAGTACTTTGGGAGGCCAAGGCGGGTGGATTACCTGAGGTCCGGAGTTCGAGATCAGCCTGGCCAACATGGTAAAACCCTGTCTCTACTAAAAATACAAAAATTAGCAGGGTGTGGTGGCAGTGCCTGTAGTCCCAGCTACTAGGGAGGCTGAGGCAGGAGAATCGCTTGAACCCGGGAGGCGGAGACTGCAATGAGCTGAGATGGCGCCACTGCACTCCACCCTGGGTGACAGAGTGAGACTCTGTCTCAAAAATAAATAAATAAATGAAATAAATACAAATTTGAGCCCATTCTTCAAACACTCCCAGTGAGTCCCAAGTGCCTTTCCTCCAGACAAAGTCCACATCCCTTGGCATGGTGCTTGCGATTCTTAGGATCTTAGGATGGCGCTCACTGGACTCTCCACTTCACCTCCCACTTCCTTTTCATGCAGCACATTCTCCGCTTTCTGTCATTTCCTGCACATGCTGGAGTTGTCATGCCTCTGTGGCCCTGTGTGTGCTGTTGCCTCTCTCTGGAATGCATTTCCCTTTCCCCCATCTGGTGAATTGCTAATGACACTTTAAGATCAAATGCTACTACCTCCTCTAAGAAGCCAGCTCAGGCCTGGCCCAGCCCATCCATGGCACAGAGCTGGCCTCTCCTCTGTGTCCCCACAGCCCCTCTGAGTGTTCCTCTATTGCAGCATTACCCATGTCACACAGCAACTTTACCCAGAAATGGTCTGTTTCCAAGCCTGTCTCCAAGTAAACTGTCACCTCTCGCAAGGTGGGCCCCTGGTGGTTGCCTCTACGCCACAGTGGTGGACCCAGAACATGATGTTTGTCAGACAACAGTGAAGCTAGCACTATGCCGCTCCTTCTAGGTGCCTGCCCCACTTCGAAGCACTCCACACATAATAATTCACCTGCTACTCCCCAAAACCTGAAGAAGTAGGTTCTAGTGTCATCATGATCTTAAAGGTGAGTACACCGAGGCATGGTGACACCAATTACAAAGCTAGTAAGTGGCAAAGCCAGATTTGGAATCTAGGAAGTCTGCCTCCAGAGCTCAGGCTCTTAACTACTATGTAGTAATATCTACCGATAGACGAATGAATGAAATAACCAGAAACCAAACTCCCATTTCTAAGACAAAGGTCCTCCAGGTTCCAATTTCTAAATTCCGAAGAAGAGCTGCCACACTGGGAATCTGGGCTGAGGGGACCACCCACCAAAGTCCATGTAAACATCCAACCCCAGGGGCTCCCAGTGACACAGAACCAGCTAGGACAAAAGAGCCCTGCTCTCAAGTTCCTTCTACACGCTGACATCTTCTCACCCAGAAGCACCAGAAAATCCACTCAAAGTTTCCCATAGTCACCCCCAGGGCCACCCGCCTTCTTCCTATTACAATGGAACTTGAGATTGTTGAGGTTTCTTCATGACGGTCTAGCTCCAAAACACAATGCACATGGAAAGAGGAAAGGTTTACCACTAACTCTCTAAGCCAGCGGCTGGTGGTTTCTACCCTGTGCTCTTTGGAACTCTTTCTTGGAACTGGGCTGAAACATCCCTTGGGCCTGCCTGCCACTGTTGCCTGATGGGCCCAGATAACTGACAAGGATGGATACTTCGAGACACTTTGCCTGGGGCCTGCCTTTCTACCACCTTCTCCACATCTGCTTAGAGCTATTCGCAGGGAAGAACAGATGAATCTGGCCTTTCACTGGTGAGCAAAACATCTGGCCTTTCACTGGTGAGCAAAGCAGAGTATGAGAAGAAACCAACACCCCTGGGGCAACAGATAGATGGGAGAATACATCTCCACAGGAGATCACAGTGGAAATGAAATCAGGTTTGGAGACAAAGGCTTTAGGCTAGAGACTTGGCTCAACCATTCACTCACTTAGAGACTTAGAATAGGTTCTTTATCTTTGGAGGCCTAGGCGGGCATATCACCTGAGGTCGGGAGTTCAAGACCAGCCTGACCAACATGGTGAAACTCCGTCTTTAAAAAAAAAAAAAAGAATAGGTTCTTTACCATATCTGAGTCACATCTGCAAAGGCTTCCTCATGTGTTGTGATGAAGAAATGAAATATCGTATACAAAATGGCTTTGTAGTCTAAATAGTGGTTTCCAAGCCTGGTTAATTGTCAGAATTGACAAAGGAAGTTTTTGTTGTTGTTGTTTAAATTACAGATTTCTGATCCTCTTAAGTCTACTGAATTAAAATCTCCAGGAGGAGTCCAGCAATCTGCATTTTCAGAAACTTTGTGGGAGCTTCTGAAGCTGAACCACAGCTCTAAAGCTCTGTGCAAAGGTTGGCAGTATTATAGTCCTGTGATGAAAGAAATACCAGGTCTCAATATTATGCTTAAAGGGTAACTCCTAGAGCTGTCAGATTTGCAAGTGAAGAATTTCTAAGGCATATGACCTCACTATGGATATTCAGGAAAGAAGCCCAATTCTCTACCAAGTTGGAGCTTAGAGACCAAGGAACTCAGGAAGGGCAGTTCTCCTTGGATATCTAGATGGTTCCTTCTGCCACTGAGCATTCTCTTAAACAAAGCGCCATCTCAAAATATCCAGAGACACACAGACATTTCCTATCTCTCTCAGTAGCTGGCAGAAGCAGAACCAGAAACTAGATATTGCAAGTTAGAAATGGACCCTTGCAACAAAAGACCAGCATCAAGTGTTTGAGGCCTTGATGCTGCAGGAGGCCTTGATGCTGCAGGAGCCCTTGCACTTGGGCTTCTGGAGAACAGGGGAGAACCAGGCCACCTACCAATAATTAAAGAGCAAAATGTGTAAGTGAAAGTCTTGCAAGACCAGGAAGCAAGAGAACATGAGGGCGGAGCTCTAGGTCCCCCTGGGCCATCCACCAAGAGCCGCTTTCAGCTGGTCACTACCCTCCCTGTGCCTCTGTCTTCATCTGTAAAACGTGAAACAACTTGTCTACTGCAGGAAGCTTTGTGAGCTTCAAACAAAATAACAGATGCGAAAGGTTTCGGGGCCTGGGAGAGGGCAAATACAATGCGATGTCTTTATTCTTCAAAAGTATGATGACTAATGCATTATACCACAGCTATGAACCTTCTCCAAAGAATTTTAAAGTCCGTACAACTGGTTCATCCCATAAACAGTTATCTTTTGTGAATGTCATTCTTTGACTCCTCAAGAAAAAGAAGCTTCCCTCTCCTAAGAGGCATCCCCAAAGAACAGAGTAACATGTTTCTAAATTTCACCCAATGGCAGTGAAATGCATTAACAGATTTGCCGATGAGCTACTAAGCCTAAGAGGTTATGTTAGGAGACTTGGGAAAGAAGGGTTAAAAGTGAGCAACCTCACTAGAGTAAAAAGGAAGGATCCTGGAAGGCTTCTGGAAACCACTAAGTAACAAATGTAGCTCCCACCTCCCACCCACGCACCACTGGAAATAACTTTAAATAATGCATCTGAGAATGTCTGCAGAAGAGGCAGTCTGGATTAAGGACTTTTAAAGGGATGGTGTTTGAATAAGGATTCTTTCAGGGAAACCATCTTGAGAATTACTGAACTCTCAGGCAAGCTCATTCTGACAAATATCCTTAAGCAAGCTTTGAGCTAGAGCTGAAATCCTGGTATGGTAAATATCATCATATGGGAAAGCAATTTATAGCAAAAAAGATTTAGTGGTCCTCCCAGCCACCACATTCCCACTCCCACCCCCTGTAGTGTTGTGGAAGATTTGCTTACTCTAAGTGAACAGAATTCCATAAAGAGTTTGGCTGGTCATTCAGAAACTGTTGTAGAAAGTAACCTAGAGTCATTCATTCTTCTAACAAATATAAAGTGAACATCTACCATGTGTCAGACATTTTTCTTTCTTTTTTTTTTTTTTTTGTATTTGTAGTAGAGACAGGGTTTCACCACGTTGGTCAGGCTGGTCTCAAACTTTTGACCTCATGATCCGCCCACCTTGGCCTCCCAAAGTACTGGGATTACAGGCATGAGCCACCGTGCCCGGCCATGTCCGACATTTTTCTAGCCTCGGATATAGTAGAGAAAAAAATATACAAAGATTTTTGATCTCATGCAGTTTATAATCTAGGGAAGGAGACAGACAATAAATAAATACATGTGCCTTATAATACATGTTTTGGAAAAAACAGGCAGGGAAGGGCGGGAAGGGATTCCTGTTTTGCATGGAAAGATCAAATAAAGGTAATGAATGAGTCAGGGAGGGAGAGCCCTGTGGATAGCTGTGTGAAGAGCCTTCCTGGCAGAGCAAGCACAAAGGTCCGAGGCAGTGCGTGTGTAGGGTATTCAAGGAACAAAGAATAGACCATGTGGATTCAACTGAATGGGCAAGAAGGAGGGTGCTAGGAAATAGATTCAGAGAGGCAGCAAGGGAACACCCTAGAGACATGAAGGCTTTAGATTTTACTTTGTCATATGCAGGACGTTGGGGCATTCTGAGCAGTGGAGTGATTCAGTCTGCCTTACACTTGGAAAGGATCTCCAGCTATTCTGATGAGAAGAGACTACAGGAAAGCAAAAGCCAAAACAGGGAGACCAGGTATTTGGTCAGACAACTGCAATAGTACAAGCAAGAGAAAATGCCAGGGGTTTGGACCTGGGGAAGCAGCGAATGGACTGGATGAGGGAAAAAGTGAGGCGCGAGGATGACTCCAGGGGGTTAGAATGAACATCTGGGGCCGGGCGCAGTGGCTCACGCCTATAATCCCAAAAGTTTGGGGGGCCGAGGCGGGTGGATCACACGGTCAAGAGATCGAGACCATCCTGGTCAACAAGGTGAAACCCTGTCTCTACTAAAAATACAAAAATTAGCTACTATGGTGGCGCGCGCCCATAGTCCCAGTTACTCAGGAGGCTGAGGCAGGAGAATTGCTTGAACCCAGGAGGCGGAGGTTGCGGTGAGCCGAGATCGCGCCATTGCACTCCAGCCTGGGTAACAAGAGCGAAACTCTGTCTCAAAACAAAACAAAACAAAATAAAACAAAAAGAATGAACATCTGGAAGAAAGAGTTATCCTGCTTGGAGATGACAAGACTGTGGGAGGACCCATTCCATAGGAGATGCCGAGTACGGAGTTTGGGAAATGGGCGAGAGGACTGGGAGGGGGATGTAAACGCAGGCGTTGTCAGCATATGGATAGTGCATAAAGCCAGGAGTTGGAGGAGGCTACCATGGAGGTGAGTTTAGACAAAGAAGAGAAGGGGCCCGTGGTTTCCAGCCGAGGGTTCTCCAACGTTTATAGGTGAGGAGATTAGGAAGCCAGCAAAGGAGTTGGAGCAGAAGCAGGCACTGGAGTAGGAGGACCAAGAGAGAAGAGGCTGGAAGCCAAGGGTCTTCAAGGAAGCATGGAGAGAGGACTGATCGCCTGCATCAACACTGCTGATGGAGGATGGAGTTGCTCACAGTATATGGCAATACTGCTGCCATTAGTGACCTTGATGACAGCAGCTTTGGTGGGCAGTGTGATGAAAGCCTGATTGAAATAAGTTTAAGAGAAAAGAGGAGGATAGGAAGAGGAAACTGCCAGTATAGACAACTTGTCTGAGACGTTTTATTAAAGAATCTTCTTGTAAAACACGTTAGGTTTTGCAAGAAGGGAAACAGATGAAATGATCTTTCAAACCACTAAGGCTGATTATTACTACCTTTGCTGGGAGGCTCCTTGACCTGTGTGATGGGATACACAGGGGCCTGGTTCTGATGAACTCATGATGTGAACCACAGGTTTCACCCTCTCAGAGACTTTTTTTTTTTTTTTTTTTTTAATTGAGACAGAGTCTCACTCCGTCACCAGGCGCCAGGCTGGAGTGCAGTGGCGCAACCTCTGCTCACTGCAACCTCCGCCTCCCGGGTTCAAACAGTTCTCCTGCCTCAGCCTCCCAAGTAGCTGTGACTACAGGTGCGCGCCACCACGCCCAGCTAATTTTTTTGTATTTTTAGTAGAGACGAGGTTTCACCATGTTGGTAAGGATGGTCTCAATCTCTTGACCTCGTGATCCGCCCACCTCGGCCTCCCAGAGTGCTGGGATTACAGGCGTGAGCCACCACGCCCGGCCTCAGAGACTTATTTTAAGGAGGATGAAAGGGAAAGATAAGGAGTGAGTAATAAAAGAAGGGAACAAGAAAAATTGCAAGAAAGACTTTTAAAGAGTTTCAAGTCATGTTAAGTTTCCTAAACTATTTCTTTTCCATTGCAGACATCACGGCTAGGCCTGGTGGCTCACGTCTGTAATCCCAGCACTTTGGAGGCCGAGACAGGTGAATCACCTGAGGTCAGGAGTTTGAGACCAGCCTGACCAACATGGTGAGACCCTGTCTCTAGTAAAAATACAAAAATCAGCTGGGTGTGATGGTGGGCGCCTGTATTCCCAGCTACTCAGGAAGCTGAAGCAGAAGAATCACTTGCACCCGGGAGGCAGAGGTGGCTCACTAGCCGCGATTGCACTGCTGCACTCCAGCCTGGGCGACAGAGCGAGACTCTGTCTCAAAAAAAAAAAAAAAAATCACTAACATAACTCCCAAATTTCCTGGGTAAATTTAGCACAGAAGTAAAATTTTGAGCACTGGTGGACAATAGTGGGTATCCAAACCAATCACCTGATGAGGAAATTGAAGCTCAGAGAAGGAAGTTGACTTCCAGGCACTCCCAGTTATTAGCTATGTGGTCTTAGGCAAGTTACTTTTAACCTCAAGTGTGTTAATCCATCTGTAAAACAGGCAGTTATAAGAATACCCATCACCAATCTAAGATAATCATTCTTAGATTGGTGGAACAGCAGCTAGCACATAGTAATGCTCAATAAGTGTTATTTATTTATTTATTTTGAGAGAGGGCCTCACTCTGTTGCCCAGGCTGGAGTGGATCAGTCATGGCTCACTGTATCCCAACCTCCTGAGCTCAGGTGGTCCTCCTCCCTCAGCCACCCAGCTTGACGGGACTACAGACATATGGCACAACGCCCGGCTAATTTTTTGTATTTTTAGTAGAGACGGTGTTTCGCCATGTTGCCCAGGCTGGGTTATTTTTTATTTCTATTGCCCAAGTCGCATGGAGGAATTGTGTCAGATTGGAGTAGAAAGAGGATGATTCTACTTTATCCCTCCCTCCACAAAACACACACGTGCACCATGAGTTAGCTTTTCATTTCTGACCCTCTAATACCCCTTTTCTGGGGCTCCAATCAAAAATACTTTCTTTATTCCATACTATTAATATAAAAAGTACTACTATTGAGGGCCTGCTGGGTGCAATGTGAATTTTCTTTTACATATGTCATCATACTTAATCCTCGCACAATCCTATCTATCCCATTTCCCTCTCTAAATATCCCATTTGACGGATCAAGTGCTGAAAGGTTAAGTAACTTGCCCAAGGTCACACGGCTCGAGATAGCAGATTCAAAGCTGGAGACTCCACATCCTTTCACAAGTCTGCCCAATAGTAAAACATTAGTTAGTACACAATGCCACGCACTGTCTTAGTGACTGGCAAGGAATATGAGGCTCTAGGGCTCTATGTTAGGTAGTTTTAGAACAAGAAATGCTCCATCCAAATCATGTTTTAAACATTAGACTAGGTAGGTAGGCATCCATTTTCTTGGATGTGTTTAAAACTTGAGTGAGGCTGAGCATGGTGGCTCACACTTGTAATCCCAGCACTTTGAGAGGCTGAAGCAAGAGGATCACTTGAGGTTAGGAGTTCAAGACCTGCCTGGCCAACATGGTGAAACCTCATGTCTACTAAAATGCAAAAATTAGCTGGATGTGGTGGCGTACGCCCACTTGGGAGGCTAAAACATTAGCACACAATGCCATGCACTATCTTAGTGACCTGCAAACTACTTGGGAGGCTGAGGCAGGAGAATTGCTTGAACCCAGGAGGGGAAGGTTGCAGTGAGCTGAGATCACGTCACTGCACTCCAGTCTGGGTGACAGAGTGAGACTTTGCCTGAAAAAAACAAAGAAAGAAAGAAAGAAAAGAAACTTGGGTGAGAAATCCACGCACAGTTGAATTCATTCTCACCAGGCAAGGGCTGGCCTAGTGTTGTGGGGTTGGGGGACAGTAGGGGAAAGGAACAGGAAGTCATTTGCTGGTGGTTGACCAGGCCCCCTGTGACTTCTCAGAGTTGCAGAAGTGCCACCAACAGTCACGGCAGTTCCTGGAGAACAAGAGAAACTTGGGGTCAGCCTGAAGGCACCTGTGGTGATATCACGGGGTAGAGCAGTGGAAAATATACACTCTCTAAGGGACTGTTTCCTCCCTTTGCTGAACACGGGGTACCAGAGAGACTAATTATAGCCACTGAGGGCAATTGACATTTACAAGTATCTGTGCTGTGTGTAGTGCTTCTCCCTCTATTGATCTGTGGCCATGGCCACACCTAATGTATGTGGTGGAGGCCACAGGATCCAGGCAGCCTGGGTGTGGCAAGGACATCCTCCTCCCTACCCCTTCTTACGGCCAAGAAATCTCTCACACTACTGCAGGTCTGCTACATTCTGATGTGATTATCTCCTGGGACTGCAGGGTAGGATCACTTCCCCAGAGGCAGAGAGGGAACCTGGCCCTTCCGCTATCAGTCAGTCCAGGAAGTGGCAGTTGAGGACAGGCAGTGAGCATTTGGAAGGCCCTAGGTGGGAGAAGAAGAGAGAATCTCCATGTCTCTGGGCCTTGCTTTCTTATGCTAATACTCCTGGGAGTCTGGCAAAACTTGAGGACTTTTCTGGGAACTGGAGGCCAGAGGTCTCTATCACACAGTGGTAGCTTCGAGGGAACCCTCTGAGAATGAGCTAGTCCTAAGCATCGTCCTGATCCTGAGCCGCTAGTAAAGTCTTGTTCAGTTTGTTACACCTTGGCCTCAGCTGTGCTATGGGAAATTAAGGCATCAATCTGTGTGAATACTTGGACGAGACGGGAGAAAGGGAGATGAGGCTGTAATCACCATGATTCCATCTCCAAATTATGAGGCTAGAGGAGCCGTGGCCAACAGCTTCCACCAGGAGGAAAGGCAAGGCTTTTGTCTCTCTCTTCCTTCCAGCAAACCTTTCTGGGGCTCCCCTCTTTAGCCTGGTCTGATGTTCAAGATTCAGAAAACTAAACTGGACTCCTTAGGAATTTTACAGAACTGGGTGATACTGTGGTTGCATTACCTGCCCTCATGTGGAGAGAGGAAATGTCTGTAACCCAAACCTCCTTACAGAGCAGTGCAGACTGAAAGCTCTGAGCAAGGCCTCCCACAGGCAAACTTGCCTCAGAAGGTAAAAGGATATCCGAATGTCCCAAGCCTCCAGGTCGACAGCGATTCCCCATGCAAGAGGTCATGCAAGAGATATTACAGTGGCAGAGATGAAAAGCTACTCATGGTGCATGTGTGTGTTTTGTGGAGGGAGGGATAAGGTAGAATACTCTTTTTGCTCTAATCAGACAAAACTCCTCCATATGATTTGGGCAATAGTAATGAAAAATAACCTGGCCTAGGCAACATGGCGAAACACCATCTCTACTAAAAATACAAAACATTAGCTGGGCATTGTGCTACATGCCTGTAGTCCCATCAACCTGGGAGGCTGAGGCAGCAGGACCACCTGAGCTCAGGAGGTTGGGGCTGCAGTGAGCCATGACTGATCCACTGCACTCCAGCCTGGGAAACAGAGTGAGACCCTGTCCCAGAGCTCTACTCTGTGGCCGAAATCCCCCTTCCTCTCAGGGTCCTTACTAGCCCCAGCTTGCTGCTACTACCATGCAGTTTTTCTGCCCCCACAGAGGGACACTTCATCATGATCAGGAAATTCTATCTCCCCATCCTCTCTCCACAGTTCCCACTGCCTCTAATCTAATACTGGAAAGAGAAGGCTGAAACAAGGACAAGAAGGAAAGAGAGCATTTGAATCTCCTCTGTTTCTGGAGCATTTTCAAAAGAGAGCAAAATGTAATTTTGATACAGTTCAAGGGGTTGAACACCATGACCCTCTAGTCCTTGAGGGAGGGGTGCTGCCTCCGTCAGCAAATAGTCACAAAGCCGGAGGGCCACGGTGGAGGCTGGAGACCTCTCTGTGGTTTACAGAAACTGGCAATGGCTGGGAAGCCATATGTTGTGTTCTGAGACTCAAGCATAAACTTCTGCTGGATGTTTGGATTTGGGTTTTTTAATTATCCCCTATTTTGAGGGAGAAAAAGGGGTGTGTGTCTATGTGTGCTTTGAAGGAAGTAGGGGGAACAGATGGGTGGAGAGAAAAGAAAGAGGAGGAGAGAGGCCGTCATTACTACGGACTTTCAGATCCGTGTTTCTCCAGCAGTTTCTGCTGTCTCTTTGGTGATAGATTGGGTAAATGGCTCTAAAAGATGACAGTGATGCCAAAGCTACAGCAGCCACGGAGGTTCTGTTGATTCAGAGGCTTTCTGGATGGTCCCTGCCACGGCGTGTACATTATCTCATTCTTAACAGACACAGCAGCGCTATGACTGTTCTGAAAGAGGCAACTTCCCCTTGACGGCAGCGATGCAAGGTCTGTCCAGACCATGAGGTCCCAACTCAACCGCCAATCAATAATAAGACATGACATTTCTTAAGTGTTATTTAAATGCCAAGCACTGTGTAAGCATTTAACATCTCATTTAGTCTTCAGAACAACTCTATGATGTAGGTACTATCATTGCACTCACTTTACAGATGAGCAAAGGAGAAGGTAAATACTTTGTACAAGGTTATGCAGATAATGAGTGGGTCCTGGGCTCAGAAACAGGCTTGCCGGGCACCTCTGTTCTTCACCACCATCCTACCCGCTTTCCCATCATCAGCTGACATTGCTTCACTCTGTGCAAAGACGGAAGGAGGGAGCACATTTGTTAAGTGTTCGGCCTTAATTCTCCCCATCATTAGTATCTTCAGTTTTACGGATAAGGAAACTGAGGGTCACACGTTGTGAAGCAATCTCTCCAAAGTCACACGACCGATAAGCAGCACAGCCAGGATTCAGAGCAGGACTGAGTTCAATCCTTCACTCTCTCCATTTTACCCCACTGTCTCTGGGCCAAATTCCTGGAAAAAGAAATCCGCCTCTCACTTGCTTCAGATTTTAAAGTAAAGGCAGAAGAGGAAGTTCAGAAGTTCTTCAGTGTCCCCCAAATATGAGATTTTGGAGAAGGCTTGACCCTAAAGGCCAATAGGTAGCAATTTCAGGAAGGCAGATTTAGAGAGAATTGGATGGCCCTGTAAGGTGGTGAGCTCCCCAAAAATGGAGGAGTTCAAGCACAGTCTTGATGACTCTGGCAACACTGTAGACAGAAATTGTTGTTTTGGCTGTCTAGTATCTAAGCACTCTTCTTATTTAGGGGAATCCCAATATGAGTGAAGGGGGAGCCCCGCTAAACAAGCTGATGGGGCAGATGTTCTCTCTTTCAGCTTCCTGACAGATAATGCCCAGGCATACCAC
>PVKP010018043.1:24499-45063 GCA_004027715.1 Plecturocebus donacophilus
CTCTACTAAAAATACAAAAATTAGCCGGGTGTGATAGAGTGCCTGTAGTCCCAGCTACTTGGAGGCTGAGGCAGAAGAATCACTTAAACCCAGGAGGCAGAGGTTACAGTGAGCCGAGATACAGCCATTGCACTACAGCCTGGGCAACAGAGTGAGACTCCATCTCAAAAAAAAAAAAAAGACTTTTGAACCTACAGTGACCAAGAGTGTAGGGGATGCCGGGTGTGGTGGCTCACGCCTGTAATCCCAGCACTTTGGGAGGCCGAGGTGGGCGGATCACTAGAGGTCAGGAGTTCAAGACTAGCCTGGCCAATATGGTGAAACCTCATCTTTGAAAAAAAAAAAAAGAGTGTAAGGGTCACAGTAAGTGTCAGCAGTGTCCTTAGCTCCTGTCTGTTTCCAGAGTCTGATTATCCAGGCTCCTGACCAGTTCTGTGAGCTACCTAAAATTGTTTCTTGCTTAAGTTAGCCAGAGGTGGTTTCTGACCTGGATAGAAACATCTGATAGAAAGCTGGACTGGATTAGGTCTCAAAGCCAGCTACATATCTGAATTACTGGTGGAGTTCAGTAAAAATGTAGATTCCCATGTTCCCCAAGACCTACTGGATTAGAATGTTTAGGGTTGATCCTGAACATTCACATTTTTTAAAGCTCCTCAGATGACTGTGACAGGTGACCAGATTTGGGAGTGGCTGAGATAGATAAACTTTAAGGCCCCCAAAATAAAATACTATGATTTAAAAAATAATAATTAAAAAAAAAAAAAAAAAACAGAAAACTCTTACCAAGAATTTGGCCATGGCTCTCAGAAAAATCAAGATCCCTATAGTTCCTTTATATTTGCTAACATAAAGCTTATCTTTTTGGACAAGTCACATACACTCTTAAGAGTCTAAAGCTAGGCCGGGCGTGGTGGCTCATGCCTGTAATCCCAGCATTTTGGGAGGCCGAGGCGGGCGGATCATCTGATGTCGGGAGTTTGAGACCAGCCTGACCAACATGGAGAAACCCCGTTTCTATTTAAAAAAAAAAAAAAGAGGCTAAAGCGGTGACATAGCTTCCATTTCCATAGGATATTCCTTCCCAAGGGCTTTTGCATCTACAGATTTTTTTTTTTTTTTTTTTTTGAGACAGAGTCTCTCCCTGTCACCCAGGCTGGAGTGCAGTGACGCAACCTCGGCTCACTGCAACCTCCACCTCCTGGGTTCAAGCGATTCTCCTGCCTCAGCCTCCTGAGTAACTGGGACTACAGGTGCACGCCACCACGCTCAGCTAATTTTTTGTATTTTTAGCAGAGACGAGGTTTCACCATGTTGGCCAGGATGGTCTCAATCCCCTGACCTTGTGATTCACCTGCCTCGGCCTCCCAAAGGGCTGGGATTATAGTTGTGAGCCACCGTGCCCGGCATACAGATCTATCATCGCAGCTGATGTAACTTCCCACCTTCCTCAGGTGGGTGAGATCCATGTTTTCATGTGCATTCGTCTGATGCCACAGAGTCAGCTGATCACATGGCTTTTTACTTCCCAAACCAAGGCCTCTGTTTGTCATGTAGCTGTTCTTGGGCTCTACAGTGCACCTCCTGTGTGCCCTAAAGAGAGCTTCATCCCATATGAGCCTCAATTTCCCTGTGTGAAAATGAGGAACACTAATACCAAACTACTTTGTCTAGTCTCGAGCATAAGAAAGACAAACACAGGCTAAGAGACTGGCACATCAGTCTTCAAGTTGTGATCACAAAGGCCCAGAAAGTAGGCCTTTCGGAGAAGAAAGATGAGGCCAGGTGCGGTGGCTCATGTAATCCCAGCACTTTGGGAGGCTCAGGTAGGCAGATCACCTGAGGTCAGGAGTTTGAGACCAGCCTGGCCAACATGGTGAAACCCCATCTCTACTAAAAGTACAAAAATTAGCCATGCATGATGGCACATGCCTGTAATCCCAGCTACTCAGGAGGTTGAGACAGGAGAATTTCTTGAACCCAGGAGGCGAAGGTTACAGTGAGCTGAGATTGTGCCACTGCATTCCAGCCTCGGCAAAGAGCGAGATCCATCTCAAAAAAACAAAAAACAGAGAAGAAAGATGAACGTCCATTCAACTTGCTGGGGCTCAGCTCAGAAATGTACATCCCTGTACAACTATTGCTCATTCACCCGGGAGCAAAATCCCTACCTCTGCAAACTTAATTTCTGTTAAGAAGGTGCACTTGGTAGTGGAGTTCTGTATGCTTCAGGGTGTTTGCTTTTGTTTTTATAATGCCATGGGTGTGATGGTACCTGTGAAACCCATGGAGTTCTCCTCTTGCCTCCCAGCTAGTCAGGGTTATTGGGTACTTTCTGGGGTAGAAATTCTTTAGCTGCCCTTTGTGGCCCTCCTGGTGCTCAACAAGAATGCAGAATGTAAGGGAAAAGAGCGAGTACCAATGGGACCCTGGCCTGTGCCCAACTATTACTCAGCGCCAAGACGGAAGGAAGCCTGAGAGCCCCTGGGTCCATTCGGGCTGCTGAGAAAGCCCCTCTCCTGTGACGTGCCTCCTCCGCCAAGGAAGCATCCAAGTCCATCCTGGGCGTGTATCCACCCAAGCAGCTCCTCAGGAAAGTTAGCAGACCTCCCACCTCCTCATCCTGGAGCTTCATGTCAGCTACCACCCTCCAGAGGACTTTGAGGACAATTTGGCCATCTGGTTTCTGTACAATCTGCATCCGTATAGTGCTCATAAGCTTATCTTCCAGCTCGTTCAAAATGTACACAGCTGAATTCTACTGCTGACTTTGGCACTTGCTCCTGGTATCTGAGAAGAACAGATTCAATTAAAAAGGAAATAGCAGATGCTGCAAATCACTCCCTCATTTTCAGAGAAGTTTCCCCTGCCCCCCACCCCCATGCCCTGAATTACTTGATGATGAACAGCAATGCAGTAAAAAAAAAAAAAAAAAATGCAGCTGGCATGACAACTTCCAACTTGGCTTCAAACCAAGGGGAAGCTGCAGGCTCTCCTTTCTAGGTGGTCTTTATGCCCGGCACATTCCTTTGTTTGGTATGGGTATTATTGGGTAGAGAACTTGGCTGGAGGTAAAGGGATAGAAAAAATGAACCCTAGGGTTCTTTTAGCCTTAAGATTCTTTGCTATTACTCACTCGTCCTCACAGTATCTTTGTGAGGGGTGTATGTGGTCAATGGGACATCGAAGGCAGGGTCAGTATTCCCATTTCAGAGATGGAAAAATGAAGGCCGAAGGAGAGCAGATGATTTGCAAACTTCAGCACAGGAAATTGGTTCTATCAGGAAACCTGGATTCTTTTTCCATATACACCTGTGCCAGTTACACAGCATGAGGTGGTAATGAGGCCAATGGCAGACTGAAGTGCCTGGGGGCATGCTCAGGGGACGTAGAGGCATAAGCACTCCTGGCATGTGTCCTCGCAAGGCACCTAAAGGCTGCCAGTGCTTGGCCTTCCTCCACTCCAGTCAGGCCTGCTTATCACCTCCTGCCCTGTGCTCAGCTTTACTCTGCCTGAGTCTTGTGAGCCTCCCTCGGACATGACAATGTCTCGTTATTGATGACTTGTGATGGGTCCCACCTGGCTGGAGAGTGAGGCAAAGAAAAATGGAAGGAAGGAAATGCATTTTGAATAGGATCTAATTACCTATCCTCTCTTTCGCTAAGCACTAAAATGATTACAAATTCCAAGGTTTGGACAGGAGATGGGGGACCCCCAAAAATATCTGCTACAGAGATTTTGGGAGCCTGGGAGTCCAAGATTGGGAGCTCCCTTGCCAGAGTGTATAAAGAGGAAGGGAGGGGGCTCCCTTCTGGGGAATTAACTGAGGAGATTCTGCCTGGACACTGAAGCACAAAGTCAGGAGAGCCCAGACTTCCTTCCATGAATCTCGCTTCTAACAGTCCTCAGAGAACAGGGCTCCCACACTTCCTAAGCCCATGACTTTGCTGGGACCTTATTTTCTGAAACAAGAGTCAAGACCAAGGTTTCGTCTATGGCCTGTTAATGAAAAGATATGATTTGAAAATTATGATTTGTCCTTGAAAATCCAGGGTGTACGCCTTCAGGTTCCCATGACTCCTCTACCATCTCAGCCCCTGCCTTCCTGCCCCTGCCCCCAGGCCAAAGCCTACACCCTTGGGAAGCTCTAGGGAAGTGGGATGAGCATGGGCTTTCTGCGTTCCCATTGCCTACCAATTCCACAAGCCCCCTCCCCCTCCCTGATTCTCCCCAGCAGGCCCTTTTGGGGCAGTTTCCACAACCAATACCACTTCTACTTTGGTGCCTTTATTTCCCATTTTTGGCTACATTGGCATTAGCTACCATTCTTTTTTTTTGAGACGTGGTCTCGCTATGTTGCCCAGGCTGAGTGCAGTGGCTATTCACAGGCACGATCCCACAACTGATCAGCACGGGAGTTTTGACCTGCTCCATTTCTGACCTGGGCTGGTTCACCCCTCCTTAGGCAACGTGGTGGTCCCCCGCTCCCAGAGGTCACCATATTGATGCCGAACTTAGTGCGGACACCGGCTCAGCATAGCGCACTACAGAACTCCTGGGCTCAAGCGATCCTCCCACCTCAGCCTCCCGAGTAGCTGGGACTACAGGCACGTGCCACCGCGCCCGGCTTAGCTACCATTTAACAAGATCACATGCTTCTGGAGGCAGAGGTTGGGGATACCACAACCAAATAGGTGAAGGTTTGACTTCTGGCTCTGCCACTTTTCAGGTGGGGGACATCATGTCTGATGGAATGAGACTGGACCGGCCTTGCAGAGTGGTTGTGATGATACAGAGATAATGTGTACCAAGGACAGCATAATGCCTGGCACGTAATAAGCGTGCACAATGGTGGCCCCATCATCTCTCCAGCCGCTAGCGCACTCTGGGATGTGCTCTTCCTCCTCCTTCTAAATGCCTTTCCTAAACTGCATTTACCTCTGTTTTCTAATTTACTTCTGTTAGCCCTCTTTCTTCTGTTGTGAGAACCTGGAAGCTAGGCCATGTTGTTTATTATGATTATCTTAAATCCATGTCTGAGAATCCTTGTTTTTTTTTTTGAGGTAGAGTCTTGCTCTGTTGCCCAGGCTGGAGTGCAGTGGCACGACCTCGGCTCACTGCAGCCTCCACCTCCTGGTTTCAAGTGATTCTCCTCCCTCAGCCTCCCAAGTAGCTAGGATTACAGGCGCCTGCCACCACACTTGGGTGATTTTTGTAATTTTAGTAGAGACGGGGTTTCACCTTGTTGTCCAGGCAGTCTCAAACTCCTGGCCTCTAGGCATCTGCCTGCCTCGGCCTCCCAAAGTGCTGAGATTACAGGCGTGAGTTATAGCGCCTGGCCTCAAGAATGCTCTTTTGATCTAAGCAAATGAATGAACTAACAAATGAACGAACACATAAACTGAAAACAGGTTAGAGCTCTAGTTTCTGAGACTGTGTGATAATCTCTTCCAGATCTCTAAGAGAAAAGGCTGGGGGGGACTCAAATTCCTCCCTTGCTTTAGACTAGATAATTCCACCCAGGCTATCAGGAGTGCTTGATAACCTGAAACATTTCTGTTGATTGTAGGCCTACTCCCAGAAAGAGTTAACTAGCAGCTGCTGGGTTTATTTTCATTCTCTTTAATAAGGGAATCAAAGCAGCAGGACACAAACACACTGAATCTCTAATCACTCCGACACCCACGCATGTTCCCCATCCCCTTCTTTAGTAAAGTCAAAGCTCGTTTACCACGCAATACATTTGGCTGGCTTCTACAGTGGCTCACTTGTTTTTGTTTTTTTGTTTTGAGATGGGGTTTCGCTCTTGTTGCCCTGGCTGGAGTGCAGTGACACGATCTCGGCTCACTGCAACCTCTGCCTCCCGAGTTCAAGTGATTCTCCTGCCTCAGCCTCCGGAGTAGCTGGGATTACAGGCAAGCACCACCATGCCCGGCTAATTTTGTATTTTTAGTGGAGATGGTTTCTCCATGTTGGTCAGGCTGGTCTCAAACTCCCGACTTCAGGTGATCCGCCCACCTCGGCCTCCCAAAGTGCTGGGATTACAGGTGTGAGCCACCACAGCCAGTCAACAGTGGCTCATTTGTAAGTGATGACATCTCAGCTTTTCCCCCAAACTGTTACTCCTGAAAGTTCATCATTACCAAATTCTTCCTCTGGATTAGATATTGGTATTGCCTTCTTGTTGCAGCCTCTTTTACAACATAGATATGAAGGTGGAGCTGTGGATGGGAAAGTGCAGCCTTCTAAGTCTCTAAGGACATAGTTACTTTGTTTTGAGACAGGGCCTCGTCTTGCTCTGTTACCCAGGATGGAGTGCAGGGGTGTGATCATGGCTCATGGCAGCCTTGGCTGACCAGGCTCAAGTGATTCACCCATGTCAGCCTCCTGAGTAGCTGGGACCACAGGCATGTGCCACCACACCCAGCTAATTTTTGTATTTTTTGTAGAGACGGAGTTTCACCATGTTGCCCAGGCTGGTTTCAAATTCCTGGTTTGAAACTGGGCTCAAGCCATCTGCCAGTCTCGGCCTCCAAAGTGCTAAGGTTACAGGCATGCAGTATCATACCTGACCCTGAATGAGTTTATCACGTTTAAATTGACTGGGTTCTGCATTAAGGGAAAGTGGTGGGAAATGACAATGTACTGAACACTGGCTAGATACATCACATACATTTTCTCATTTCCCAATAACTGTGACAGAAAGATTAGTATACATTTTCAGCTGGTGAGAAAAATTGAAATCTGAAATGGGAACTTGCCCCATATTGCATGGCTCCTGAAAGAGCCAAGACTCACACTAACATCAAACATAGAGATGCCTGACTCCAAAACTTGTGTGAATCTTTTGGGGGATACAAGTGAATGATGTTGTCTATTTGGCAAGAAAATTTTTGGAAGAATGAATGAATAGGTTACCAAAAGCCTAACAAAAACAGAGTTCAAAATGACTTAGCAAAACTTCTCTGAGAATAGTCAGGATCTCACCTCTGAGGACCAGTCCCTCCTCGCCTCTCCTCTCTAGGATGTTGAAGACGGTGAGAACCTGCTCTTAATTCCTTTCCTTTGGACACTGAGTCTCCAATGAGTAAGTGACTTGGAACTAAAGCCTAGTTTTCAGATTTCTGGCTCAGTGTGTTTCTACTAGTATTATGATGTCAGGAGAAGAGATGGTCAAAGAAGAATTCTATCGTAGTATTCACGCATCATAAATTATATATTAGAGGCCAGGTGCGGTGGGCTCATGCCAAGGCAGACCAGATTACCTGAGGCCAGGAGTTTGAGACCAGCCTGACCAATATGATAAAACCCTGTCTCTACCAAAAATACAAAAATTAGCCGGGTGTGGTGCACACCTATAATGCCAGCTACTTGGGAGGCTGAGGCAGAAGAATCACTTGAATCCAGGAGGCAGAGGTGAGCCGAGATTGCACAACTGCACTCTAGCCTGGGTGACAGAGTGACATTCCAGCTCAGAAAAAAAAAAAAAAAAAAAAAAAAAAAAATATATATATATATATATATATATTAGATTAGCTGTTTATTGCTACTGGGAAAGGCAAATGAGACAATAGCTTTTAACTGCAACCTGAGATTTAGGATGTTTATTCTTTCAGTAAATACATATTTACCAGGCATTGTGCTTAGTAATGGCGAAAAATAAAACATAAAAAGATAAGCTGTCAGAAACCTCACAGCTTAGTGAGAAAAAAGGCTCATTCAGATAATTCTCTTTTGTCATGGCAAGTGCTAAGCTAAGTACAAACAAGGTGCCTGGGCAGCCTGGAGGAGGAAGAGGCAAATTCGTTCTCTTGTAAGGAGTAGAAAAGGCACCACACAGAGAAGGCACATGCTAGGAAAATGTTACCACTCCCCATCACAAGCAGGAGGACAACACTGGGAAAGCCTGCAGAGTAGGGTTGTAGCCTATTCTTCTGGGAGAGGGCACAGGAGAGTGTCATTTGACTAATGATTTCCAAGAAAGTAAGTAGGTCAGTTGGTCCCAGATATTTGGATTTTATGGATCATTGTTCTTTGAAAAACAGGGGTCCCTCACACCTATAATCCCAGCACTTTGGGAGGCCAAGGAGGGCAGATCATGAGGTCAGGAGATTGAGACTATCCTGGCCAAGATGGTGAAACCATGTCTCTACTAAAAATAAAAATAAAAAAATAGCTGGGCATGGTGGCGCATGCCTGTAGTCCCAGCTACTCGGGAGGCTGAGGCAGAAGAATTTCTTGAACCCAGGAGGCGGAGATTGCAGTGAGTAGAGATTGCGTCACTGCACTCCAGCCTGGGTGACAGTGCAAGACTCCATCTCGAAAGAAAAAGAGAAACGGAGGTCTATGTGGTAGGTGGGGGTGGATCACATGGATTTAATGTTTAATTTTCTCCAGCAAAAATCTGCATCTGAAATCCCCAGGATCTATTACCACCATCAGTTCATAGAAGTAGGGGTGTTTTAATAACAAAAAAAAGTAGAAAGGGTACCATCTAAGAATAAAAGGAACTTCCTTCTAAGGAAAACCATCTAGCAATCTTCCACCAGCATTCTTTTTTACTTGACTCATTTCACTGTGGACTGATGACAATGTTGACAGAATTCAGGTCCAAAGTCAGGACTGAAGAGTATAGCCCATTAACCCAGGTAGATTTAGAGATGATTTTCTTTTACCTAGAATGGTGCAATCTTCTGCCATACAAACATGATAATCTACAGAAATGTGTAGCTGAAATTCTCCATCTTATATTCCCTTTTTAGTGTGTGATTGCATATATATATATATGTTACTTCTTGGTACTCCTAGCCAAGGATTTCTACAACTATCCATCTACATAGTTCCTCTGAAAGCCTTCAAGTCCACACCTTGCTAGATTGCAACATCAGGAGATTAGCAAGCCTCAAACTCATCATTCTAAAGGCTATCCTTGAGCCCTTCCAGACACACTCAGAAAATCAGCAACTCCCTAAACGAATCTCGTATCCAGGGTGCTGGAGTAAAATGCAGAATGTACACTCTCTAGCTTAACAACACAAGTTGCTAGCAACAAAACCATTTCTCCAGACCTTTATGGGAGGAACTTCCCCACAGATGGCCAGATGTGCAAACAAGACCTCTGAGAACCTTTCATAGCTCAGATTATAGAAGCCAACAAAAGCGTATAGCAAATTCTTCCAAATAAACCACACTTTCTAAAGTCCCAAGCCCTAGATCTGAATACAGGGTGGCATTAAGCATTAGAGTTCTGTGGTGCATGCCTGTAATCTCAGCTACTTGGGAGGCTGAGGCAGGAGAATCGCTTGAACCCAAAAAGGGAAGGTTGCAGTGAGCTGAGATCGTGCCACTGCACTCCAGTCTGGGCAACAAGAGTGAAACTCCGACTCAAAAAAAAAAAAGATAGAGCTCTGGCAAATAAAGAAGGAATGTTTTTGTCTTCTCTCTTCATGATGAACATTCTGACCCCTTCAAAATGGGCATGAGGTAGCCTGGAAGATGGACTCAGGCAGCCACGACGTGTGTCCCAGGGCCTCCGTGTGACTTGAGGAGATGCCAACCTGTGATCACAGAATTCAAGCCTGGTCAACGGCTTTCCTCACCAAAGCAGGGCATTAGCCCCTGAGGATTCAGCTAGTCAGAGCAAGGAGGGGAACGAAGTCCGGTGAGAAAGCCAAACGAAGATGGGAGGTCAGCAAGAATCCATTGGCAGCCGTTGTCTTCCTCTTCTCAAAGCTTCCCAGCCTCCCTATTAACTATATGAGGTAGTAGATGGCAGGGATGCCCCCAGGAGGTGGTGAGGCTTAAGGTCCCTCCTGAGGAAGCCCAGGAGCCACAGGCACATTTGTGACGGTAGCTCCTGGGGAAATAGTCCTCCTCAGGCCTTGCTTCAACAATTTCTGTGAGACACGGTCATGGTGTATAAAGGGAAGGCTGGCCCTCGGGCGGTGGGTGGGGGGCTCTTGGACTGACTGTCAGTAATGAAGGGATTTTAGATTTTTCAATTAATTTATTTTTTATTTATTTTTTATTTTTTGAACACTTGAGGGGAGGGAGGGAGGGAAAGGATAGCCTGAGGGAGGAGGAAGAGGAGGAGGGAGTCGCCTAATTTATTTTTACTTTTATTTTTTGAGACAGAGTCTCGCTCTGTCACCCAGGCTGGAGGGCAGTGGCAGGATCTCGGCTCACTGCAGCCTCCGCCTCCGGTTCAAACAATTCTCCTGCCTCAGCCTCCCGAGTACCTGGGATTACAGGCACATGCCACCATGCCTGGCTAATTTTTGTATTTTTAGTAAAGGTCATTTTCACCATGTTGGTCAGACTGTTGTTGAACTCCTGACCTCAAATGATCCACCCACCTCAGCCTCCCAAAACGCCAGGATTACAGGCATGAGCCACTGCGCCCAGCTGGGATTTTAGATTTAGCTGCAACCTCAAAGCCACTTCCCTCTGGGACTCGTGATTCCGCTGGCAGCTAGGAGAGCAAACTGTGTCCAAGGGGATGGTTTCTCTCTGACCTTGGCACAGCCAAGGCCCAAACATTATTTTGACCAGGTTAGTGCCTGCTCCTTCCCATAGTTACAGTAACTAGACTTCTTCTTTAACCACAGGTCTTTTTATCTGGGTGACCTTCTTTTCTTCTAACCCCCCAAATAAGGAAAACATAAGACAGTTGTCTATTTTCACCCAATGTCACTTTGAGAAAGTGCGACCCTTAAAGAAACCCCATAATAAAGTTTTCTATTTAAAAAAATTGTTGGCCAGGCATGATGGCACACACCTGTAATCCCAGCACTTTGGGAAGCCAAGGCAGGTGGCTCACTTGAGGTCAGGAGTTGGAGACCAGCCTGGCCAACATGGTAAAACCCCGTCTCTACTAAAAATACAAAAATTAGCCAGGCATGGTGGTGCACGCCTATAGTCTCAGCTACTCGGGAGGCTGAGGCAGGAGAATTGCTTGACCCGGGGAGGCGGAGGTTGCAGTGAGCCAAGATCGTGCCCCTGCACTCTAGCCTGGGTGACAGAGCGAGATTCAGTCTCCAAATAAATAAATAAATAAATAAAATTGTTTCTGGGGACAGCCATCTGTAACCTCTCTGGGGAAAGTGATCTCTCTAACATGCCACCAACCCGACACTCAAGGAATCCTCTTATCTTCTGCAACTGAAGCCCTTTGGTCCCTTATACTCAGGTGCCCCTGGCAACTACCCTCCTACCCACAGCTGATCCGTGTAGCCTTTCACAAGGCCATCTTCAACAAAGATAAAGACCAGAGGGTGTTTTCAATGCTGAGAAATGTGAACTTCTTCCAGCCGCCTTCTCAGAGGAAGACCCTAGGAGGTTGTGATTCAGACGCTCCATATGACACCAAGTTAGACTGTTCAACCGGCAGGCTTCAAGCCAAGGACTCAGCCCATAAATAAAAGATCACCCAGCTTTGGTTCCTGTAAGTTCCCCACTCAGCTTGCAAAGCACTTGCTGCCTTTGGCAAAACTTTGCTTCGGTCTACAAAAGCCCCACAGCCGCAGGCACCTTGAGTGTGTTAGGTTGGTTTCTGAGTCCAAGTGAGTCATTTTTGAGGACTTGACTAATAGCACGTTGGAGACAGTGTCCCCCAAGCCAGGAGATCTTGTCTACCAAGATATGGAAAGACAACCCCTCCAATGCCTGCAGGTCACGTTCCAAGAATTCCAGGTCCCTAGAATATATGTTCCCGAGCTTATGCCATCACTAGTCTCTCTTCTACCCTAGAGAAACGGTCATCTCTCTTCTACCCTACGAAATGCATCTTTCCGCTAACCGCTAAACCAACATGAGGGCACCATGTTCTCTTTCTTTTAGAATCGCAGTCATTTCCTGTGTCGTGGGACGTGAGATGCTTGTCTTCAAAAAACAAGGGACTTATAAGTACAATAAAACAATACATTATATTTATGCCAAGAACTTTGTGTTTAACTCTTGAGTCTCACACAACCACACTTATTCACAATGTCTAAAAGTTTCTGTTTCAGACATGATGTAAACTTCTTTTTGAAATCAATAAACTGCCCGAGTTTCTAAACCTAATCTGTGACTTGCAGGCATTTCCCCCCATATTTCCAAGGGAATAAGCATCATTTGACGCTATTTATTTTGAAAATGGGAGTGGGGAGAAAAAAATATTTCAAAGAAGTATGTGGCATGTCTGCACCCAAGCTGGTTCATAAACATCTATTAAGTATCTGCTGTGGGCAAGGCCTGGGGAAAAGAGGAAAGAGGGCATTCCAAAAAGGAACCAGATATAGCACTGATCTTCAGGGAGTGTGCGATTTGTTTATAGAATGAGTGAATACATGAGAAAACAAATGATGAGTGAATGCAAAATCAAGATTAGTAGTAAGTTTTATAGCAATTCCACTCCTTCATTTAATGGTATTAATATAATTCAAAGATGAAGGAGGAGAATATGCATTTTTCCTGAGTCAAAAATCTGGTCGGGCATAGTGGCTCACACCTGTAATCCCAGCACATTGGGAGGCCGAGGCAGGCGGATCACCAGCCTAGCTAACATGGTGAAACCCTGTCTCTACTAAAAATATAAAAATTCTCCAGGTATGGTGGTGTGCACCTGTAATCCCAGCTACTCAGAAGGCTGAGGCAGGAGAATCACTTGAACCCTGGAGGCAGAGGTTGCAGTGAGCTGAGTGCATTATTGCACTCCAGCCTGGGCAACAAGAGCAAAACTCAGTCTCAAAAAAAAAAAAAAAAATCTGGTGATTTTTTTTCCTGCTGTTGCTTACTTTTTCCTACTGTTTTTAATTTTTTTTTTTTAAAGATGAGGTTTCACCATGATGGCCAGGCTGGTCTTGAACTCCTGACCTCAGGTGATCCACCCACCTCAGCCTCCCAAAGTGCTAGGATTACAGGCGTGAGCCGCCATGCTCGGCCTTTCCTACTGTTTTATCTCTTCCCCAAAACCCCAAACACACGCTTCTTGCAATCTAGGTTTCTCTGGAGTCTCCAAGCTGACCTTGAACGATGAAGGCAAGGACTCTCCATGCTTTGTAGGGGTAGGAGCCTGTATTATACTTTACGTGATGATATTCTCTGCCCTCGTTTAAGTACTTTAAAAAGATCTTTATTTTAGACTCTTCTTTCTCCAAGCTGATGTCATTAGTATGCTGGATGAAATGTTTTCTTGCATGTAACTATGTTGGACTTGGATTCATTGCTAAAGCAAATAATTTGGTTTTCCTAGGAACAAATGCTACTTTTCCTCATGGGCTGTTTGCTGACTATCCCTCTTGGTTGAGCATATGCTGCATTACTTGCAAGTCACATGTTAGGACTAAGGGAGACACAGAGAAGTAAAGAACACAACATCCATCCTCAAGAAAGCAGTCGTCTTCACTGGGAGTGAAGACTGAAACATGGTATTACAGCTGGGCGTGGTGGTTCACGCTTGTAATCCCAGCATTTGGGTGACTGAGGCAGGAAGATCTTGTGAGCCCAGGACTTTAAGGCTGCAGTGAGCACGATCGATCGTGCCTCTACATGCCAGCCTGGGAGACAGAGCAAGATACTGTGTTTTGGAAACAAACAAATAAACATGGCAGCACAAGGGGTCAGAAGGGAAGACACTAATATATTCCCTCAGACTTCAGAAAAGGCAGATGTTTCGCTTTGGGCAAAAGTTGTCAGGAGAGGTTTTCAGGCCAAAGCAAGGACATCTTGAGGGGAGAGTAAAAAGGAAATAATTAATCCTATTTTCAGCTCTATCCCTGAATACCCTTAGTTCCACCAAGCAGCAATGGGCTAGCAAGTGATGCTACGGGACTGTATGCCAATGCAAGTGAGGACCCTGCGACCTTCAGCAGACCTCTGCATCACCATGGAGCCTTGAGATGAGTGTCAGAAGGAAGAGCAAGCTAATTTTGAAAAGTACACAGATGTGGCCGGGCATAGTGGCTCATGCCTGTAATCCCAGCACTTTGGGAGGCTGAGGCGGGTGGATCACCTGAAGTCAGGAGTTCGAGACCAGCCTGACCAACATGGAGAAACCCCATCTCTACTAAAAATACAAAATTAGCTCGGTATGGTGGCACATGCCTGTAATCTCAGCTACTTGGGAGGATGAGGCAGGAGAATCACTTGAACCAGGGAGGCAGAAGTTGCTGTGAGCCGAGATTGTGCCGTTGCACTCCAGGCTGAGCAACAAGATTGAAATTCTGTCTCAAAAGGAAAAGAAAAAAGAAAAGTACACAGATGTTGGAAACTGTGAGTGTGACCCAAAAAGAAGCTTGAAAGTCTCCCATCCCCATTGGGTGACCAACAGAACTTGCCACTGCAAGAGCCTCGTTCTCATTAATAAGAGTTCATTTTATTATTTCCATGCTATGTCATTTCTCCCACTGCCTTTTAGAGTGGAACATTAAACTTTTTGCACTTCATGTTAATTACCCTGGGGGATTCAGGCTATAGTGCACAATAAAAAGACCCAATTAGAACATTTCCCATTGTCTTTCTGTTTCTTTGTAATCCAAAATCAATCAATAACGTCTTTAAATTCTCCCAAGAAATGACTAGATTTGTTAACGTCTGGGACAAAGAAGCCGAGAAATTCAAAGCAGATGGAGCAGAATCACACAAATCACACAACCATGCAAATTAGTAGCAGCCCATGGGCTTGACAGGGTCAGAATGCTGGGGGCTGGGAATTTTTAATATGAAACAGAAAATGTATCCCAAGGCACTAATGTTCTTTTTGTGATGAAACATGATGATTCTGGTGTAATGTGGAGCAGGATGTCTTCCGGAGTTCTGAGAAAACATAGGCTTCCCCGTGCTCATTCACATAGCACATCACTGTCGGGGACAGTTTACTGTTTACCCTAGGTGAAGTGCTCTCTCACCTGGCAGAAACACACTTCTTCTACAAATTGCATCCCAAACTGTTAACATCAAGATCAGGAGTAGGCCAGGAGCTGTGGCTCATGCCTGTAATCCCCAGCACTTTGGGAGGCTGAGGAGGGTGGATCACCTGAGGTCAGGAGTTCAAGACCAGCCTGACCAACATGGTGAAACCCCGTCTCTACCAAAAATACAAAAATTAGCTGGGCGTGGTGGTGCATGCCTGTAATCCCAGCTACTCAGGAGGCTGAGGCAGGAGAATTGTTTGAACCCAGGAGGTGGAGGTTGCAGTGAACTCAGATTGTGCTACTGTACTCCAGCCTGGGCGATAGAGTAAAACTCAGTCTCAAAAAAAAAGAAAGATCAGAAGTAAACTATGAGAGTGAGTAAGATGAATATATGAACATTTACATTGAAAAAGATGGAAAAAATCTTAAGATATAATGGTGTTTGGAAAAGAAATGTTACCTTTATGCACTAAACCATAAAGCTTAACAAAATCTCAAACTTGGGAAATGAATTTTAAAAATGCACTCACCATGTGTAACTCTGGTCAGGGCCCAAACCAAGGAGGAGATAAAGCTCACGATGTTAACCCATCTCATTCAGCACTGGGGACTCTGTGCTAGTTTAAAGCATTGAGGAATCGCGTCTCTGCCTAATCACTACCTCAGGCCAACGGCAGGGCTGCTCCTGGGGAAATGATGGTTAACTCAGTTTCTCTTGGCCTCTCGGATGTGCAGCATGCTGGGGCTCCACTAGTACCCACACCTGATGCCTCATGCTGCACACTACCCACTGAAAGAGGCCAAGTGAATAAAGCACCACCAACAACACTGTCTCTGGTTCCACTGCTGGGCTCTGGGTACCACTGTCAATTCCTTGATCGATTTCCAAGGTTAAACAGTAATATTTACATAAAACTTAATAGATTACAAGACACTGGAAAATCAGTCATCTGGGCTGGGCATGGTAACTCATGCCTGTAGTCCCAGCACTTTGGGAGGCCATGGCAGGTAGATTACTTGCACTCTGGAGTTCAAGACCAGCCTGGGCAACATGGTTAAACCATGTCTCTACAAAAAAATAAATAAATAAACAAAAATTATCTGGATGTCACGGCATTTGCCTGTAGTCCTAGCTATTCAGGAGGCTGAGATGGGAGAAGCACTTGAGCCCTGGGGGGGGAGGTTGCAGTGAGCAGAGACTGCACCACTGCACTCCAGCCTAGGTGACCCTGTTTCAAAAAAAAAAAAGAAAAAGGAAAGAAAAATCAGTCATCTGACATGTTTCTCACAATAATTTTGGAAGGCAGATAATATTATCCACAGGTATTTCACAGAAGAGATAGCATAGAGGTTGAAGGAAATGCCAAGAACACATAGCAGCTTCCTGAGTAAGATTCAAACTCAATTCTGTGACTCCACGTGCCACACTCCTCTGAGCCGTGAGTTCTCTAAGCTCAGGAGTCACGTTTCTCCATCTGTAAAACACTGAGGTAGGTACTCTGTTACATCTGATGTGTGGTAAAGTGGAAAGAGGATGGACTCTGGAGAGAAAGCAGTGTTCCCATCCTGGCTCTGCCATTTGCTAGCTGGGAAGCCTTGAGCAGATTAACTGCCCACTGAGAGCTTCTCAATCTTCACCTCTGTAAAATGGGACTAATACCCACCTCATAGTGTTGCCATGAGGATTAAATAAAATAACCTAGGTACAGCAGGCACCTAACAGATACCAGTTCCCTCCCATGCCCCTCCTCCATCAGGGGCCAAGAAATTTAAAAATACTTCCAGGCTGGGCATAGTATCTCACACCTGTAATCCCAGCACTTCGGGAGGCTGAGGTGGGTGGATCACCTAAGGTCAGGAGTTTAAGACCAGCCTGGTCAACATGGCAAACCCCATGTCTACTAAAAAAAAAAAAAAAAATTAGCTTGGCATGGTGGTGGGGGGAGTGGGAGTCTGCAGTCCCAGCTACTCAGGGGGCTAAGCCACAATAATCGCTTGAACCGGGAGGTGGAGGCTGCAGTGAGCCGAGATCGAGCCATTGCACTCCAAGCCTGGACAACAAGAGGGAAACTCTGTCTCAAAAAAATAAATAAAAAATTAAAATAATATGAGTATATGGTCTGCACACACTACACATTTATACCCACAACTTTAGGTTAAAATAAACATTAATGACCATACTGAAGCAAATAGATTTCCAAAGGCATGGGGAGTGCTGGGTGTCAGGCACATGGAATGTGGGGGCTTGTGGGATCACTGGGAGTGAGGGGACTAGCTTTAGATTCTGACCATTATAGCAAGTCAATGAGCCTCCACACACGACACCCAGGGTGCTCCCACACCTGCTTTCCAGTATCCTCACAGCTGGTACCTGCCTTACCAAACCTTCACCCAGGCTCTCCCATACTTTGGGTGCAGGTGTTATGACATAAGGCATCAGTCTTCTTGCTCTTCTTTAGCCTTACGCCATCCTAATTTTCTATAGTCCCAAAGCCATTCTCTCCTGCCTTGTAGCAAGGTAGACAGAAAATGTAAAAGTCAAATGGTCACGTAGTGTTACTTGGGAATAATCTTTGCCAGAGCCTAGATGAGGGGCATGGAAGATTTTGGAAGGTGGGGGGCAACAGATGGTAGAAATCAATGCCTGGTGTGAATTGCAACAAACATTTGGCATGACTATGGGGGTGTGGGTGGGGGCAGAGGAGGTCATCTGCAATGTTGACAACTTTTCCTCTGACAGGACAGAGGAGAATTCAACTCTAAGAAAAGAGATCTGCCAGGTAGACTGGTAAGAACACTGAGATGACATGGCTGAGCCCAGCCCTGCCCTTAATTTGCTGTGGGACTGGAGCAGTCATTCCACCACCCTGGTTTCCTCATTGAGAGAATGTGGGAGTTGAACTGGGCTGGCTCTGGAATTGTACAAATCTAGGTTCAAATGCAGGCTCCACCAATGACTAGTTATGCAACTTTAGGCAACTTTCCTGACATTGCCATGCCCCAGTGCTCTTAACTGTCAGATGAAAATGAGAAAATGTGTTTCCAGAGGCTGTTTGAGAGTTAAATGAGGTAGTATATAAATGTATTCCCCCTTGGACAGTGTCAGGTCTATGAAGCTCCCAGCACAGCAGCTGCTTCCCCTTTACTTTATTCTAAGTTGCTGTGAGCCTATGTATCTATGGTGCAATGCAATGACTCAATCCTCAGTTATTCAATGCGGCTATCCTGCCCTCCCTGAGTCCTGACTATCAAGGCACTGACGTGCTGTATGCTGAAGCAGCAAATAAACAATTCAAGTTGGACAAGAAGATGGAAACAAGTGTGAGGGAGGATGGTGGAGGAAAAAGGATCCAGGAGTGGTAGGGAGTGGACCTGGGTTTGAATTCTAGCGCCCTCAGAGACTGGCTATAAGACACATGACTTTGGATTTCTGAGCTTCAGTTTTCTTTTCTGTAATAAAGGGAATAATCACCTATGTAAAAGTACTTTGTCAATTGGCAAACACGACTGAAATGTTAGTGGTCAGTTACGCCACCATTCCTGGTGTTTGATTTGGAGACTCCAATTATTGAGTTTGAAAAATGTTTTGAGAACTCATTCCTCTTAGCAGTCAAACAAAACTTCAAACTTCCCCCAAACCCGAATCTTCAAAATCAAATGGCTGCTATGTAGATTACTGATGTATCCCCAAAAGAACTGTGTTGGCTTTTCTGTGCTGTGAACAAATACCCCAGCGACCCACTGGAGTCACCACTGGAGTTCCTGGTGGCTTGATCTTTACTTGAAAAATACTATGGTAAACCGCCTTCCTATTTTAACAGCTAGCATAGGGCAGGACAGGAGGAACCCCCACCCACGCTTGCTCTGAACAGAAATCGTGCTGCAGCTGATGTGAAAACAAGATAAGGAGACGTGTCTGTCAACAGACTCCGGCCTCCCCTAGAACTGGGCTT
Source organism: Plecturocebus donacophilus (assembly GCA_004027715.1). Classification (NCBI taxonomy): domain Eukaryota; kingdom Metazoa; phylum Chordata; class Mammalia; order Primates; family Pitheciidae; genus Plecturocebus; species Plecturocebus donacophilus. The sequence continues at coordinate 43,348 of PVKP010018043.1, forward strand.
CTCTCTGTGTATTCTGTACAGATGGGAAGGCAGGGGCCCTCAGCTACTTGCAATGGGGCTTTGATGTGGCTGCAGTATAAAACACGGCCCAGGGAAGGGTGGGCGGCAGCTCGGACGCACATGCAACTTATGTGTTCTAGTCTTTAGCCGAAGTCTTTAAAAATACAGATTTAGAAATGTAGTACTGTTGGGTACAGTGGCTCACTCCTGTAATCTCAGCAGTTGGGAGGCTGAGGCAGGTGGATCACTTGAAGTCAGGTGTTTGAGATCAGCCTGGCCAACATGGTGAAACCTCCTCTCTACTAAAAATACAAACATTAGCTGGGCGTGGTGGTGGGTGCCTGTAATCCCAGGTACTCGGGAGGCCGAGGCAGGAGAATCATTTGAACCCGGGAGCCGGAGGTTGCAGGGAGCAGAGATCGCGCCACTGCACTCCAGCCTAGGCAACAGAGTGAGACTCTGTCTCAAAAAAATAAAAATTAAAATAAAATAAAAATAAAAAACTATTTGGTTATAAGCCTGAGTGGAAACATAGCTCAATATGTCTATTGAGTAACTTTCCAAAAGTTCTTAACTACCACCCGTAATTCTAAATGAAAACTTCATTTTTAAAACCACTTTGGGCATGGCGGCGATGCAGGAATCAACGTGTCAATGCAAAAGTGCTGCAAGGCAGTTCCTTCCTCTGCCTTTCCCGAGCATCAGTAGACCTCCGAGGAGTGAGGCACAGTGTAACTGAAGGTCCAAACAGCACATCCAAGGCACTAAGAGGATCATAATGCATAAAACACAATGTGCATAAATGCTTATGGATAATGGGGAAAAAAGTAAAAAAGAAAGGAAAAGAAAAGACAAGAAAAAGGAAACTACAGTCTCCTAAGAGCTACTGAAATGTTAGTGGTCAGTTACGCCACCATTCCTGGTGTTTGATTTGGACAGTCCAATTACTTGAGTTTGAAAAATGTTTTGAGAACTCATTCCTCTTAGCAGTCAAACAAAACTTCAAACATCCCCCAAACCCAAATCTTCAAAATCAAATGGCTGCTATGTAGATTACTGATGTATCCCCAAAAGAGCTGGGTTGGCTTTTCTGTGCTATGAACAAATACCCCAGCGACCCACTGGAGTCACTGCTGGAGTTCCTGGTGGCTTGATCTTTACTTGAAAAACAATATGGTAAACCGCCCTCCTATTTTAACATCAGATACTTATTATTAGCATTCACCACCCAAGGAGACATTCCCAGGAGGGGTTGAAGTGTTATCAAAGTTAGGAGGACTCAACATGTTTGCAGAGGAGCAGGATGCATATGCTCACCAGCCTGCTGGCACAAGTACCAGAAACTCCTACCCATCCGCAGGCTCTGATCAGATCATGCCAGAGCTTCGAGCTCCTTCCAAGCATCCATGTGACTGAGTGATGACAGAAGTGGATAGAAGAAATAAATGCAAGGTTTTGAATTTTAAGGCAGATCAGCGGGCCGGGAGCAGTGGCTCATGCCTGTAATCCCAGCACTTTGGGAGGCTGAGACAGGCAGATCACTTGAGGTCGGCAGTTCAAGAGCCTGGCCAACATGGTGAAAACCTGTCTCTACTAAAAAATACAAAAATTAGCCGGGCGTGGAGGCAGGCACCTGTAATCCCAGTTATTCGGGAGGCTGAGGCGGGAGAATCACTTGAACCTGGGAGGCAGAGGTTGTGGTGAGATGAGATCACG